>JARJCM010000261.1:0-146254 GCA_029233265.1 Mycena alexandri
TTCCCCAGCCTAGTCTGAGTTCAACAGGTGAGAAAATACCTATAACAAGACCAAGATGAAGGTGTTCAAAAATTGAAAAAACATGGGGATAAAATGGGGTTGGATCTGTATGGCAAGAGACCTGGTGGTGCATGGTGCACACCCACTTTACTTACAGTGGTTATAGTGGTACAAAAAATTGATGTGGGAGGTCCCCGTTCGATTCGGGGTCAGGTCATAGTTGGTGATTTTCTGTTCTTTTTCAGGCAGGCTTTTGTTTTCAGCCCACTTTGCATAATGTTTCCTGAGCCAAGTCTGAGTTCAACAGGTGAGAAAAATACCTATGACAAGACCAAGATGAAGGTGTTCGAAAATGGAAAGAACACGGGGATAAAATGGGGGTGAATCTGTATGGCAAGAGACCTGGTGGTGTGTGGTGCACACCCACTTTCCTTGCAGCGTTGTGAAAAGAAATCCACGTGGGAGGGCCTCATTCGATTTGGGGTCGGGTCATAATACCAGGCTTGGAAGGTTGTTTTTGCTTCAAGAGGCTTGGATTGGAAGTACCCTATAAAATGAGCTTTTGATTCCTATTAGTATGAGACCTGAAGGTGCATGGTGCACATCCGCTTTACTTTGCAGCATCGTGAAACGAAATTCATGTGGGAGGTCCCCGTTCAATTCGGGTTCGGGTCATTATTGGCAATTGCCGCTCTTTTTTCAGGCAGGCTTTTGTTTTCAACTCACTTTGCATAATGTTTCCCCAGCCTAGTTCAACAGGTGAGAAAATACCTATAACAAGACCAAGATGAAGGTGTTCAAAAATTGAAAGAACATGGGGATAAAATGGGGTTGGATCTGTATGGCAAGAGACCTGGTGGTGCATGGTGCACACCCACTTTACTTACAGCGGCTAGTGGTACAAAAAGATTGATGTGGGAGGTCCTCGTTCGATTCGGGTCCAGGTCATAATCCGAAATAGTCGCCCTTTTTTCAGGCAGGCTTTTTTTTTGTTTTCAGCTCACTTTGTATAATGTTTCCCCAGCCAAGTCTGAGTTCGACAGGTGAGAAAATACCTGTAACAAGACCCAAATAAGACCAAGATGAAGGTGTTTGAAAATTGAAAGAAACAGGGATAAAAAGGGGTTGAATCTGTAGTAGGGCAAGAGACCTGGTGGTGCGTGGTGCACACCCACTTTACTTACAGCGGCTAGTGGTACAAAAAGATTCACGTGGGAGGTCCCCTTTCGATTCGGGGTCAGGTCATAGTTCGAGCTTGTGCTCTTTTTTCAGGCAGGCGCGCTTTTTGTTTTTGTTTTCAGCTCACTTTGCATAATGTTTCCCGAGCCGAGTCTGAGTTCAACAGGTGGGAAAATACCTGTAAGAAGACCGAAATAAGACAGAGGTGTTCGAAAATTGAAAGGACACTGGGGTTGAATTTGTATGGCAAGAGACCCGGTGGTGCATGGTGCATACCCACTTTACTTACAGCGGCTAGTGGTACAAAAAGATTCACGTGGGAGGTCCCCGTTCGAATCGGGGTCAGGTTATCGTTGGCAATTTGTGCTCTTTTTTCAGGCAGGCTTTTTTTTTGTTTTCAGCTCACTTTGTATAATGTTTCCCCAGCCAAGTCTGAGTTCGACAGGTGAGAAAATACCTGTAACAAGACCCAAATAAGACCAAGATGAAGGTGTTCAAAAATTGAAAGAACATGGGGATAAAATGGGGTTGGATCTGTATGGCAAGAGACCTGGTGGTGCATGGTGCACACCCACTTTACTTGGGCTCGTTCAAATGTACCAGTGTTCATGTGGGAGGTCCTCGTTCGAATCGGGGTCAGGCCATGCCCAGAACAACGAGAGTGGCTTTTTTGTCTTATTGGCTTCTGCTGAGAGGAGCACTCATTTGATTGGTTCTCACTCATTCATGGTGTGTGGTGGCTCTATCATGTATTGGGGACCATGTGCCAGATACTGTAGTCGAAATAAACAAAAGAAACCTCAGAGACATGTCGACAGGCTCAAAGTGCCTCATAAAATGGGCTCAAAATCATATGGTAGGAGACCTGGTGGTGCATGGTGCACACCCATTCCACTTAAGAAGTTCGGGTCTACAAGTGGGAGGTCCTCGTTCGAACCGAGGTCAGGTCGTTCAGCTTAACTTCCTTGATTGCATTTTTTCTTTCTCATTTCAGCTTGAAGGCATTTGAATGGAAGTGCCTCATTAATAAGCTTTCAATTCGCATTAGTATGAGACCTGGAGGTGCATGGTGCACACCATTCGACTTACATGATTCTGGCCGTAAACAAGTGGGAGGTCCTCGTTCGAATCGAGGTCAGGGCATTGGTGTAGAAGAGCTAGCCGTTTTTTTTTCTCCCTTCTTTCCCGTGGAACATGTTCTCGTTGAAGTTTGGTTGCATTCCCACCCTTCCCTTGGCACCCGTTCTCTTGTTTCATGCGGATCAGCCCCACACGCGGTCTCCGCTGACCAATCGTGGCACCGGCTCTCTCATCCGACGACCTTCTCCAAGGCCGTCTATCGAGTCTCCTTTCGTGTCTCCGCTGCACCACTCGCCCACGCTCCTTACCCCACTGCATGTAACACACCACCACACCTCAAAAACTCAACAAAAAAGAAGATTTAACTCGACATGAGTGCGTTCTGCTCGACTTTTTCTTCTGGCGGAGGCTGATTTTGTGTGCAGGTAGTCTCAGTTCGTGCGTACCTTTCAAGTCAACCCAAGGAAAGGAAGTCAAGTCTAATGCCTGTCCAGATCCACCACCGGCGCGGCCACCCCCTCCGCCCCGAGCTCCCCCTCCGTACCCCCACCACCCCCTCTCTCCTCCTCGTCCCCGTCCCAGCCCTCCACCTCAGCCGCTCCGCCCCCGAGCTCCGCCCCCGCCCCGCCCTCGTCCACCTCCTCCTCCCAGTCCTCCTCCTCGTCCATCACATCGGCCCCCTCCAGCCCGACCTCGGCGAGCGTCACACAGAGCCAAGTGATCCACAAGTCGACGGACTCGACGGGGGGCGTGGTCACGCAGACGCAGACCACGCAGGTGACGCTGAGTGCCGCGCCGAGTGGGAGTGCCGCGAGTGGTGTTAGGACGACGAGCAAGGGGTGCGTGCCAATGCTTTGCTTTGCTTTTCTATTTTTCCCCCTGGTGTGCGTGCGATTTTTGGTGGGTTGGGAGTGCAGGACGACGTCGAGTACGAAGGCATTTGCGCGGAGGCGGATGCGCTCTGTGTTCCTTGTGTTTTTACGCTGGTCGACCTCATCCCATCATGCGCATCTCCCATCCCGTCCTTCACATCTTCCTCATCTACATCTATCTATCTATCTATCACCCTCGGAACCTGCGCATCCTTGCATCGCCCGTTCATCCGCATCCAATCGCCCGTGGGAGCTTCGCTCCGTGCATCGTCCCATCCCATCCCATACCTAGACGCAGTCGGGGCGGTATAGCTGCGCGTATAGGCCAGGACGCTAGGAGGCGCATGCCGAGGTGGATTATCGAGGTTGCGGCCGCATCGTGCGTGCCTCCCACGCATCCCACTCGCGGGTGTCGAGTCCGTGAAGTAACGGCGCCGCGGGCGGTGTCGCGGGGTAACCCTGCCCCCCACCCCCTTCCCTCAGAACAGATTAGATCAGACACATCCCACCCGCCGATCCGCCCCTCCCTTCCTCCCCGCTCCCTCTCATCCTCCCCCGCTCGCCCCCATTGATCCCTCCCTGCTACAAAGTAAATAAATATTCCGAATACTAACACCCCCCTTCGCAGATTCCTCCAAAACAAAGGCGCCGTCGCCGCAGTCTTCACCATCGTCGGGCTCGTCGCGGCCGGCATCCTGTTCGTGCTCGTCACGGCCGCCGTGAGGAGGAGGAGGGTGAGTTGCTTTCCGCGTTTCTGTTTCTGTTTGCGTTTTCGTTTCCGTTTCCTCCTATGGTGCTGGTGTTCTTTTTTGGGGGGCGTGCGCAAGTGCGGCAACTGGGGGGTGGCTTTGGCGGAGGAGGAGGCGTCGTTCGTTCGTGTGTGCGTGCGTTTTTCGTGTGGCTTTTTGTGGAGTGCGACGCCATCGCGATTCCGCGCACCCCCTTTTTCTTTCCTTGCTTTTGGCACCCGCAGGCGGCAGGCCCCGCTTCCAACTTGCCTTCTTCCTCGGTCCCACCTCCCGTCCCGTCCCCTTCTCCTTTCCATGCGCGCGCGTGCGTCTGGGCGTCTGTGGAGAGTTTTGGTCTTGGGTCTTTGGTCTTTGGGCGTAGTGGCGTTCGGATTTGTGCGTCCGGGATGCGTTTTACGTTCTTTCGTCCCGGGCGGGCGAGCAACGCAGAGCGCGAATCCGTGCGCGGTGGTTGTGGACGGGGATGGAGTATTGATATGGTGGGAGTGGGAGTGGGAGCGGCGCCGGGCGCCCGTCCCCGTCCCCGTCGTTCGTGTTGTCGTTTCCGTCGTGCAGGCAGGCGATGGTCTTCTGTCTCCTGTCTTCTGTCGCCTAGGTCCTGCGTCCAGGGTGCGGGGCGTTATAACCTCGCCGGCGCGGGGGGCGGCGCGCGCGTTGATCACACCTCACAGCTGGCGTGCGTGTCCGAGTGGGGGTGGGGATGCGCGGGATTTGAAGTAACCATCCCAACCGCGAGGAGGGAGCAGAGAGACGGACTCAAGACGAGGCGAGGATGCGTATGTGGAGCACCCCTCTTCCGCGGCGAGGCGGGTCTAGGGACGAGCGCGACCACCCAGGCTTGCGGGCGGGCTCAGTGACAATGGACATCCCGCTCCATTATGTCGTTGCTTTGCACGTCTCCCCGCGCTGTGATGCGACAGCGAGGGCGTTTTTGCGGATGTGGGTGTGCGGATGTGGGCGCTCGGGAGGCGTGTGTCGTGTCTTGCCGGTGGATCTGGTGGCTGGGAGGCATTGCACGGTGGGCTGCGTCGCGATATTCCCGTTCCCGGTGCGGAGGGTCGTCATCCCGTCGCCGCACGGCTACTCACCGTTGTTGTACGGCCTCCCTTTCTCCTCCGGGGGTTTTTTTTTGGGGGGGGCGAGTAGGGCGTAGGGCACCTGCACGTTTCTTTCGCTTGACTTTGCGCGTCCGCCTCTTTAGTCGTGGGCACTCGCGCTCGCACTTGTGGAGTTCCTTTCACCCGCCGTCGCTCGCCGGTGTGCGATGACTTTGCATGTACGAGTCACTGGCATCCTCGTTGTGGCGACCCTGGCTTTGGGGGCGAGCAATCCAGGGATGTGATACGTGTGTGGTATCTGGAGGGTGTTCAGCGGGCAAGACGCGATCTTTCTGATCACGCACGTCCGCTTCGTAGCCCGCGCTTTGTCGGTCCCCGCTACCATGGTCCTTCCGCAAGGAACGCGCACCTAATTGGCGTTCCTCTTCGCCCTAGCGTCTTTTTATTCCTCCCTTCTCTACTTCTGCCTCACCGAACCGCTGACCAAATTTTCTCTCTTCCAGGCGCGCCGCTTCGACCGCGAAATCGCCGAAGAAGCCAAACGCGCGCCCGCGCCCGTCTTTGTCGACGACGACGACGACTACAACAGCGGCGGCTACCACTCGGACCCCTACTCCGCGGGCCCCACCGCGTACCACGACGGCGGGTACGGCGGCGGCGCCGTCGCGCACGACCCCTACGCCGCGCCCACCGTGCACTCGGCGCCGTCCGAGTACCCCGCGTCGGACGCCGTGCACAGCAGTGCGGCGGGCGGCGGCGGGACGCCGAGCAACTACATGTACCCGTCCGGGTACTCGGATCTGGGGTTCTCGGACGTGAGCAGCCACGGGACGTACTCGCAGCCGCCGATGGATGCGTATGGGGCGAGCGCGGGCGGGGCGGGATATGGGGCGTACGGGGGTGCGGCGGCGGGGGTGGCGGGGATGGGCGCGGGGGCGTACGAGATGATGGGGTATCCGGCGCATGGGCATGGGCAGCAGGGGCAGCAGCAGACGATGGCGCAGCAGGAGTGGCAGCACCAGCAGAACCAGGGGATGGTGGGGCAGGTGGGGTATGTGTATCCCGGCGAGGAGCAGCAGCACCAGGGCTACCCGCCCGCGCCGCCGCCCGGCCCCGTGCCGACGAACAGCTCGGGCTCGGATGTGTTGGGGCGGAGTAAGAGTGCGGGTGGGGGAAGGAGTATGGAGGCGCCGCAGTATGCGGATGGGTATGTGTCGCAGTATCAGACGCACAGCAATAATGGGGGCCATGGGGGCGAGGATGCGTATGGGGGGTTGGAGCACAGTCAGCATGGGCATATTGGGGGGCTGGAGGATGAGGAGAGCGATGGGGAGGGGGATGGGCGGAGGGTGCTTAAGGTTTGTGGCGCTTGTCCCGATTTGTCTTGCGCGTATGCTGATGTGCGTGCTTTTTGTGTAGGTCGCGAACGAGTGAGCGGCGCCGACGATGGATCCTTTTCTCTGGACGGGTTTCAGCGGCGCGGGGCTTCCGCGCTCGCGCTGTTGTGTATGTTGTTTCCACTACCCCCTCATCGTCTCTGCGCTCTTTCCGCGACGCTTCTTGTACCCACCGTACACCGCACCCCACATACCTCAAGTTCTCCTTCGATACCGTTGTGCCTCCTGGCACCAACTAACCACCCTCCTCGCCCGCACCCTGTAATCGTGCCGACGCGGACTTGGACATCCGACATCCGGTACATGTTATATGTACCCACCACAACACCACCCACCCACGACCAACGAACTCTTTTTTCGCTGTCTGTTTATAGTTTACGTTATTAACTCTCTTCTCATTCTTCCCTTTTACTCATTTAGTTACTCCGCCTCCCTCCCTCCTCCCTTTTACCCATTACACACTTTCGTACTTTCCATTTACTTTTTCCATCTACTTACGATGTCCTCGACCCACATATATGTTAACCAACCTCTGTTTTCGTACTCACAGACAGACTCGGATCCTTTGTGCTTGTTTCGATGACTAATGTGTGTTATACCATCTACGATTACGTGCAGTGTGTCTGGTTTACCATTTAGGGCAAGTATTTATGCAGTCGCGCATAACCTAACCATCTGGATTGAAGAATGCGAGGTTGGCATTTGGGCAAAGGCATCCTTGCAGCGAAAGGAAACCCACCAAGAATTGCCTTTTTCGGTTGCGAAGCGGTTGTTTATGGGGGTTTGTTTTCTTGCATTCCGGGGCTGATGTCCTGCTTCTTGCCTTTGACGAGCCAAAGACGAAGCCTACTGCTTGGAGGATTGACAGAGCGAAAGCTAAATGCATCTCGGAGGATCTTCTCGTCGAACACCAACTTTGATTCCTGGCCTAGAATCCGGATTTGCCTGAATGACGTTGTTGAGCCGCCAACTTGAGCGAGTCTCATGGACATTTCTTGACCTCATGTTGGCTACGAGGGCAATCTCGTCCCGGAATGATATTCACCGCGCCCTTGAAGTTTTTCCTCCCTCGAAAAGGTCTTCCAAGTTCCCGCTGGATCTTATTTAATGCAAGGGTCGAGCAGACTCAGCACCGGATGCCAGCCTCGGACTGCCCAGAAAGTCGCCCGCTCGGAGGATGGTCAACTCGCTACTAGACTTGACTGACTGCTTCCTAGAGGGACAAACACTCACGGTATCTGCAGTCTCAATTCCACTTTTATTGCAGAGATTCTTTCTATGTCGCTCGGCAATTTGTTCCTGTCGTTCTGCCAGCTTGAAATCCCCAGCTACAGGTTTCTTCCCCCCTTCAGTCCACCACACAGCCCTCCCCACACGTCCTGTCGTTTTCTCACCACCACCTTCTCATTCAGAATTACCTCTCGCGAGGCGCTCCCCTTGTTGTCGCTCAGGCTGACACGCCCGACGCCACCCCTGCTAGGGTGGGTTGAGAGCGGGTCATGGTGCGACTCTTCATTCCTAATTCGGCGCTTTCCTTTGTGGTCCGGGAGGAACTAACGTGGGATGTACGTATTGCAAACAAAAGACCGATACCGGTGCCCTTAACTGGGTTTAAATTGCCTTGCAGGTTCGCACATCCCTTATTCCTTGTGGCTCAAGCACTGAGCAGATGAAGCGCTTTCAACAGACTCTCCCGTCTGGTACACGTTTTGTCAAAAAATGGGCGATCGGGTACCAGGCCTCGCCTGTTCGATTGCTCTATTTTGCGAGCCCGAGGGCCCTTTCTTTGGACTAGCCCTCGCCGCCCTGGATTTCTAGGCCTCCCGAACAACTTACGAGAGATACCAACCAAGTAACGGCAATTCGCGGAACAAACGGCATACCATGCCAGGTACCATCGCCGACCGGTTCCTGTCCTACTCGGGTCCGCTCTGCAAACGTTCCTGTTCCCAAACCGCCAATATCATGGTTACTTGGCAATGCTGGTCCTCGCCTGATACTTCGGACTCGTGTTCGCTCCGCTATGCTCGCGCTTCAAGCGCCGCTGTGTAATTATCGGGCGCGAACGGACCGACTGTCCGCCGTTCAAACTTCGCCCGTCGGCACATATGCATTTACGAGGAACATTGCAAAGAAGTGACATCAGACTTTTGACAAATTCATTGTGGCGTTGTACAACGCCAAACAATGCCGGAAAATGCGACAATCCCCCGCAAAACCGTCACAACGTGGCAACGCGACAATTTTCGGCAAAAATCTGACAACGCCGGAACAAGATCAGCAAATATCTCCAGAACGCGGATTGATGGCGAGGTCATTCAACCTCTCTGATTACCTCTACTACCCTTTGGACCACCACACAACATATTGGCCATGGTCCTTGTCTCAACACCCCACACAGCCCGACTTGATTTGGGTGAACAACGCCGAAACGCCAAAAAACACGTGAAACGTCACAACAAAAATGTCAAATGGCTGATGGACTCTTTAAACAACACCGCTTATCATCCACATAAATTCTCAGTCAACTCGGCTCGCTTTCCTTGTCAGGTTGGCTCTCGTTTCGCAGTCCAATGGAAGCCGTTATATTGGCCTAAAAGGAAATCACGACGACTTCCTGAACTAGATGCACGCGGTGCGCTTAGTAACCGAATCGACTTCACATCGACACCGTCAACTCACCGGAAATCAGACAATTTTGTGCGATGGAAATATCCTGGTCCGATCACTGCGCGATGATTCTGAGATTTTGGTTCGAAAAGAGCAACAATTGGGTGAACCCTCCCGCTCTCGCATCTGGACATTTACTAGCGGCGTCTTCCTAAACCCGCAACGTTCCCCGTCTCCTAGTCGATCGGTTGTTCGCTGCAATGGTGGCGCTGCATTTGTTCAACATACCGCATGCCGAAGGCTGGTGAGGGATTAGGAATCTCAACTATCTTCTCTTCTGCGGTTCATCTTGACGGTTTTACAGGGAGACATTTGTCTATGGACGATAAATCCTGAGCTCGATGTACCCTGGCGAAGTTGTTTATTCTCCGACCTTACTTTCAGGCCCGGCGTAAACTGATGTCAGCTATCTGCTCTTACCTTGGTCCGGCGTCTGGTAGGGCGCTTGCAGAATATTCAGATTACCGACCCTCTTACGCAGAATCACAGGACGGAGGTCAGTTGGAACACCGGAAACTTTTTTTGTGGTATAAATGCTCCAGACTCACCTTTTATTTCTGCAAGCTGAGTCCTCCTCACTCCAGTTCAAGCATGTTTTCCAAGGCTTTCGCTGCTCTCCTCGTTGCTGCCGTTGCTGTTTCGGCGTCGCCAGTTGTTCCCCTCGAGGTACAAAATTTCTCCATTCACACAAAACCAATATTCAACATCCGAGTAACTGCGACAGGCCCGCCAGTCATGCACTTCGACCTATACTGTCGTGAGCGGCGATTTCTGCCAGGAGATCGAACAGAAGACGGGGGTCTCCGATGCTACGCTGCATGCTCTGAATCCCTCAATTAACAGTGGCTGCACCAGTACGTTGCCCTTCCACTTGTAAGCTGTCCCTGAAATTTCTTCTCTTGTCTAGATCTTCAAATCGGTCAAGTTCTCTGCCTCAGCACCGGCGGCGGTGGCGGGGGGTCAGGAATAAGTGGCCTCGGTATATCCTCCTCCTCAATTTATGTCCTGCATCTGTGTTAATCATACCTCGCTATCCAGCGACCTACTACGACCCGAATGGCGGGACTGGTGCCTGCGGTAACCCTCTGCAAAACAATGACGCCATTGTTGCACTCGGAGAGGGAAACTGGGCTGGTGGGGCCCATTGCGGACAGAACATCAATGTTCAGTGTGCGTATACCTTCCTTCTTTCCTCTTCTCGGTCGACAATGCTGAATGCCACAACAGACCAAGGCCGGAGCATCACGGTCAACGTCCAGGATTTGTGCCCTGGGTGCCAGGGTCCGAATGGAATCGACTTATCTGAAGGCGCCATGGCGGCGATTGACCCGAACTACATCGCCGACGGGGTGATTCCGGTTGTTTGGTCCTTCGAATAATTGGTGGGTACCGGAGATGTATGAGTTTATTAGTTGTCAATTGAGAATGGAAATTTGGTTGCAATGGTTGGTTTTATACTTAAATCTGAATGCGAATACTTCTACGTTCAAGTCCATAAACAAGAAAGCTTGGGATCCGCCAATAGTCCTCCAATATAAGTTTCTTTTTTGGCATTGAATTGTGAACCACTAACCATAAAAAGCTGTAAATGGCGGCCCGGGAGAACACAGGACTTAGTTGAGGGTTTCATTGGCGGTCGGTAGAACAAAGGATTTATTGGAACGACGTGGACTTGGTCCGACACATTGGGAATTTGGGATACACAGCTGTGAAGCTTTGCCATCTAAAAACTGTGATTAGGCGTTCAAGAACTCTGTACAAACACCTTACTCGGACAAACCTAGTTGAAAACTGTTGAATGTTCTATGAAGTACTTTGAACCTGTAGAATCTTTGTTTTCAATGTATTGTTAAACATATTTATTCTTGTCAAGACAAAACTGCGCCTAAGTAGTGTCAAGAGCCACTTACTGGTAGACTCGAACCAGTCAATTTTGTCGCCGGGAGATATTGATGTCAGTCGATCAATTCGCGGGCGAAAAAGAGACTGGTAGGTAGGTAGGTAGGTAGGATTACACGGCACGGTCCCGCTCAGGAACGCCGGTTCCAGGAATTATCCCGGAAAGATAATCACCGGCGGTTACCACGGTCGACCGTTTTTGATGGCGGTTTATTGGACTTAGTGCATTTTGCCATTCATCGAAAATTCAAAGTCCCGGGCTGGAAATTTTGAACAGACAGTTCGCTTGCAAATGGTTTGAAACCTTCATTCTATTCATTTCAAGGGCAGAAACCAGAAACTGCGAATGCTAGAGCGAGATTAAGGTGCGCTGTCCGCATTTGGGTACCCCTATGATTTAGGTCGATGTGCCTTCGAGGGTACTTTAAACAGTCTTTTTTGTTGCAAACATTGTTATAAGACTTTCAGCATCATATGGAAGTCCCCTTTGCATTTTTCAGCTGGTTGGGCGACTTTTGCGAGAGCTTGAGAGGCATGAGTCAGGTTATATGACAGATGGTCGGCAGAGGTAAATTCGCGTTAGCCAGGTCCCATTCCCCTCGTTTGACTCAACATCGATAGAATATACATTTGGAATGATTTAGAACAGAACTGGCTCTTCAGAATTTTGCGAACAAGACTTTGAATTTTCGATGAATCGCAAAATGCACGAAGTCCGATAAACCGCCATCAAAAACGGTTGACCGTGGTAACCGCCGGTGATTATCTTCCAGTCGCTTCGCTCATCA
The DNA here is from genome assembly GCA_029233265.1 of Mycena alexandri. Taxonomy (NCBI): domain Eukaryota; kingdom Fungi; phylum Basidiomycota; class Agaricomycetes; order Agaricales; family Mycenaceae; genus Mycena; species Mycena alexandri. The sequence continues at coordinate 11,693 of JARJCM010000261.1, forward strand.
CCCGTTGATCGATTGTCATCAACTTTGAGTGCTTGGGCGAATTCCGACTGCGCTCGAGTCTAACTTGCTGGTAACTGATCCCTTCGTGCTAAGTAGTTTATATGATTTTTGATACTAGCATTGGTCGCGGGAGGTTCCGGCGGCGATCAAAGAATGCGTGTTGAACGCGTGCAAACCGCATGTCATCATCATCTCCGTCTTGCCTCCTTGCATCCATCCACCACGATGTCCCAGCCTTGCGCTTTCTTCCTCCGGAATGCATGCTCATATGGCGACACTTGTCGGAACTCCCATGCTGCTCTTACTGGCGCTGCCTTGAGGGCCACTGGCGTCGACCCAGTTTCTCCTGCTTGTGGTTTCTTCTTGCGTGGCCGCTGTCGGTTTGGCGACGAATGCAGAGAATATCACCCGCCTTCAGATTCCTCTAGATCTGTACAAGTAACGGCAAAACCGCCATGTCGATTCTTTAGTCGGGGGTCCTGCATGAAGGGCAACGAGTGTCCCTACTCCCACGAAACCCAAGTCGACTTGATCTCCGTCCCCAAGGCACCCATCCCAGAGACAAAGAGACCTCAGGCTAAGTCAACGGGTGACGTGAAAACATCTCCCATTCAGTCTTGGCGGTCCCAGCTGAATACCAAGGCTGAGTCTGAAGCCCGGGGGCCAATTGTTGCCATCGCGCTAAAGCAAATGGTAAAGTTATTTGCTCTTCCCCAAGCGAATCTAACATATCATCCTCAGGACGATGATCTGGAGTCCCAAGAAGTACATTCATCTGCGGATCGGGTGACCTACAACTGCAATGTTCAATTCGGCACCGGTGCCCTTGTGCTCCAGGTCGTGACGCCTTTTGAATCCCAACGCGTTCTGATCTCCAATATCCCCGCATCCACCTCTGACACCGCCATATCCCTCGCCCTCGCCCGATTCACAGAATCTGCAGAACTCCAAATCCACCGGCCCACGTACGCCTCCCTCCCAACCGTGACCCTCCGATTCGCAGATTCAGCTGCCGCAGCCCAGGCTGTGGCCAGTGTGAGCGAGGTATCCATCGAAGGAAATATCCTCCGTGGGCAGCTAGACCTGCGTGTCTCGGCGGCGGCGGAAGAGGGAAAGGGTGTCTTGCGAGGTCGAAAAGTCAAGTTGACCTGGTACGGCCGTAGAGCTTCTGCCTTCGTCCATTATCCCACGGTTCAGTCCGCAGAAAAGCACTGCCAACGCCTGGACGGCGCCTCATATCGAGGGTATATTCTCAGCGCATCCTTTCGACGACCTACTCCCGCTCCGGTTCCGACTTATCGGCGGAGGACTGTGGTGCACTCGACGCAGGTATACACTGTCATGATACGCAATCTGCCTCTCGACGTCTCGAATATCAATTTGCAACGATTCTGTCAAGCGGAAGGCGTGGCTATCGACCTCCCACGATGTCCAGCAGACGCTCCAGATCAAATGCGACGTGTGCTGGAGGGCTTTGGACCTGTAGACACATTTGATACCTTGCCCATGAGCAAAAGCACGGCGAAACTCGTTGCATTCGCGCAGTTTCAAACCGCCAACGCAGCCGCAGCCGCAGAGTCGGCGTTGCGTACCACCTCTCCACCATTCCTGGGCCGAACACCCTTCTTCATCGAGCGCACTTTCTCGGTGAAATATAGTATTCGGCCCGCTCTCTTCGGTAAAGTCAGGGGACCGATAGATTTGTTGGCAGGCCTGCACCCCAGCATGATCCGTTACTACCTTGACGAAAATTCGGCCGACCCAGTCATCATAGTCCTTCACGGATCTGATCCAAAAACTCTTGGGCGCGTGAAGGCCGAATTGGACAGAGTCGTGCAAGGTGAATTGTTGGTTCTGGATGGACAGAAATTCTGGGATGATTTCTTCGATGGAGTCGAAGGCCAAACATTTGTGGACTCCTTGAACACCACTGGTAATGTTTTCATCCGCTCCGATACGCGCACTCGCACAATCCGTCTATTTGGACCTGAAGCGGAGCGACTGCAGGCCAGAAACCTTACTCTGGAAAAGCTCGTTGAGGTCCGCGCACGCCGACATGTGTTCCCGCTCCGGAAGGACCTAATTCGACTCCTCCTGCGAGGAAAAATGCGCCAAATTCAGGAAAACATCGGCACTGATCGGCTCGTCTTGGATGTAGTTGCGCGTACATTGACTGTCACCGGCGACGAGAATCACCTTCGGCGCCTCCGTGCGGAATTATCTGTTCTGGAGTCCGGGGGGAGTCTCCCTGCGGACAACAATGACAATGACAGAGGAGACACTTTGGAAACTATCTGTCCAGTTTGTTTTTGCGATGTCGAAGATGCAGTCAGGCTGAACTGTGGGCATACATATTGCCGAGATTGTCTCCAGCACTACCTTCGACAAGCGCCTCAGGATTCCGGCTTCTCTCCTCGGAAGTGCGTGGCCGAAGTGCTTTCCCCTGGCAACACAACTCCTGCCTCCGTACCATGTGGACTAGGCATCCCGTACCCTATTATTCGATCACTTTTAACCTCCGCCGAAGAAGATTTTCTCCTCCACGCTTCCTTCCTCGCTCACATAAACGAGCACCCTGCCGAGTTCCGTTACTGCCCTTCTCCAGACTGTGAAATGGTGTACCGGTCGAGTGTGATTTCTTCAACTCCGGACTCTGGCTTTCAGTGCCCGTCTTGCCTGATTCACATATGCCCTGCATGCAACGTTGAATACCACGACGGAATAACGTGCGCAGAGCACCAGGATAATTTAACCGGCGGACTCGCAGCCCTGGCCCGATGGCGAGAGGAAAATGGGGTGAAACAGTGTCCGAACTGTCATGCAGATATCGAAAAGAATGGGGGATGCAACCACATGCAGTGCGCCTTGTGTCGAACGCACATTTGTTGGGTTTGTTTGAAGACATTTTCGGACCGTGGAGACAATGGTGGAATCTACCCGCACATGCAGAGAGAGCACGGTGGAATGGGGATCTAGTGGAATTCACATTCACATTTACTTTCATGACCGTTGTCCATAATGTTGTCTTTGTCTTGACTTTAACAACGCGGATTCATTTACATCACAGAGTACATATGTGGTTCAAGCAAAGCCCAGCCACCCCAAATACGCAACCCCCGCCAGTCCCATGCCCGCACAGCCCCAAAATGCGGCACCGTGGATTGGACGTCTCGGTTCCCACCGGCCTACTGTGACAACCTTGTAATGGCTCCAGTTCGGGCGCCTCATCCACCACCAGAACAAAGTCATGTATCCAGGAAACAAGGCGTGAATTTTTCCGTTGTTTCCAGTTTTGTACCAGGAAAAACAGTTCGACCACACACAACTAGAGAGACGACTCTGAATATCGTGGTTGTATGTGTCAGTTGCTTCAGCTGTAACCTCCATGGACAGTATATCTCCAGCTAAGACCGGTTTGATCAGCTGCAGTATGTATTGAACCTAGATTGATCTTTATAAAAGTTCGCCGTGGCGGTTTGAAACTCACTTGAACTTCTTCCGCAAACAGCACAGATGTGTGCCCAGTCGCTGTGTTGGCCCCTGTTCCATCATTAGCACTAAGCTGGGGCAAACGAAGGCAAGTACCTACCAGAGAGCGTGAAAAAGTTAGGAAAGGTTGGAATGGAGGTACCGAGGTATGCCGTGGGACCACTGTGGGCGCGATAGTACTCCGACACGTTTTTTTCGGTCCCTCTTATGTTGATGGGATAATCGTCCTGGAGAGCGCTCGAGCGCAATTGAACACATTCGAGGTAGCACTCACCGTTATATAACCGGTGGCGTAGATGATCACGTCGGCGACTCGCGGACCTGCAAAATGATAAAACCTCCGAAGATCGCAGAATAAAATCCCGACCTTCTTTTGTGAGGATACCCTCCTCGCCAATAGATTCGATTGGATCGTGCACGAGCGATAGATTAGGGCGCGCCAATGAAGCCAGGTAGTTGGTATCATAAAGTAATCGTTTGCAGCCGAGCTCTAATTTGAAGCGGTGAATTATTGCCACGTTGGACAGACGAGTACATAATACGCACTGTGATTTGGGTCAGAAGGAATGAGCTGGTCGACATATTCGGCCGGAGTAAATTTTGCCATATGCTCTTGAACTGACTAATTTCTCCCTCAGCGTGCGAAAAAAAAAAAAATTTGGTGCGTCCACTGTACCTTTTGAATATACGGACTCAAAGTTTGGTTTTCAAATATTGCAAAGTACAACATTTCGGTCTAAAAACAGGCAAGTCAGACACATATTTGCATCACGAAGGTGTGAGGGCTACCCAAAGATAGAGGAGATTGCGGTAAGTCCGGAGGTAAAGGGGTATATGCCTGAAAAGCCACTTTTGTATGGTTGAATACTCCCTGCGCACCTGACTGGAGGTCAGTTATATGAAGTTCGGAAGCAACATCGCCTCTACCGGAGGGAGGATCCAACTCGGTGACCGACAAAACTGCGTAACCTGAACAGTAGGATCCTCAGAGATAATTGGAACGAATTGAGTTCTAAACCGCGGTTGGTAAACAGTCCCCCCACAATAGGAAGATCACTCACGCTGATGCACCACTTCCGATGACCGCAACGCGTTTCCCGACGAGAGAAATCTTATAGTTCCAGCGAGCAGAGTGAAAGCTATCCCCTCGAAAACTCGATATTCCAGGGATGTCAGGAAATCGGGGAATCTCCAAGAGTCCGGTGGCAGACACAATGATTGTGGCCGCCAAAGGAATTAGGGTCCCATCGAGGTCCTCGGTGAGTATGTCGTACTTTTGCATTCGGATATCCCACTGGGCGGACACAACCTTGCGGTTGAAAATTATATGGGGGTATAAGTCGTATTTGCGAGCGAGCTGGAGCCAATATTCTTGAATCGCGGGTTGGAACGCGTGCGAATGGGTCCAGTCGGATCTCAAGTCCGTCGACAAACAATAAAAATGAATGGCCACATCAGACGCACACCCCTGCCCGAATGATCAAATTGGCGAGAATGCATGAAGAGTCGCCAACTCACAGGGTAGATGTTGTCCTGAGAGAGGTTAGAACAATTTTTTTCCGACGGACAACATACGTACTCGCCAGGTTCCCCCGATTTCGCCAGCCTTTTCCAGGATCTGAGTGCGTTAGACGAGATGAAAGTGTGGGTACGAAAGGCTAACCGTGAAATTGGAGACTCCCATTCGCATAAGTTCGATTGCCATGGTCATCCCACCAATTCTACGGAGAAACACTTCAGAGTGTGCTTATGAGGGAACGAAGGGCAACTTACCCGGCTCCTATGATAACAATGTGCGGCTGCTCCGAGACATTGAGCGACATGGTGAGGTGGGAGGACGGACGAAGAAGTGTGGACGTGGCCTCCTGCTTACATACCTTTGGTAATGAGGGCTTAGCCCGCTGTCCGCTGTCGGAGCTAAACCGCGTCTTCCCTTGATTGCGAGCGTACTATATCGACTCCTATGATACATTAAGAAGCTCCGATGCCGAGCTGCTCACGTTGTCGTGTCGTTGAGGGTATCTCGAGCGTTTGAATGTAGTTTTAGGGAGCCCGAAATAACATGATGCATAAAAAATACATGAAAGTCTTAATTCAGCGCGGTCTGCAGTATGAGTTGGCAAGGGTTAAGGTAATTCAGCGAGGTAGTTCACCTAGCGTACTAGTACTGCCCAAAAATGCATGACACCAAGAGGCCCAGAAAGAGCAACAGATAGTGCACCGGACTAAAGAGCGCAGCCCACTTCTCGTGCTGCAGCTTTAGTTCCCACTGCTCTGTTCCCTTCACCTGGTAATCGTCCCACTTCGGTCGCCGCACCCACCAGCCATACAACAGCATGGGTCCTGGGAAGATGCTAGATATCTTCCCTTCACCCCCGGTGCGATACCAAGATATACATCCCATGAATACAGAGCGTGCAAGCCGCGCGTGGATAAGTTCGTTATAGGCATCGGTCGCACGAGCCGTGACGTCGAACGTCGAGACTAACCCTTGAAGAATAGGCTTGACGAACTGGATAATATAGTCGATCTATAATGGTTGAAACGATACAGTTTTATGGAACTCCGCCGATTACCCTACCTGTAGTTCCTCGGTAAGGATGACGGAGGTATGTCCTGCAGTGCTGTTCAGCCTTGTATAAATTTGAACAATCCGAATAACCTGTCGCTGTGTTCGGACCTGGGGGGAAATGAGATGGAGGTAATAATCAGCGTCCGTGGTCTTCTTACCACCTATCAGAAAGAGGTTCGGGAAGCTAGGAACAGTTGTCCCCAAGTAGGCCTTCGGCCCTCCTTGTGAGTCGTAGTATTCTTGTACGGTTTTCCCGGTTTCGCCGACTATAGTGAGAGGATAGCGGTCCTACAACGAATTTCAATTCGGTTGAAGCGCTCGAGTGGCCAAGGGACTCACGGCCGTGAAACCCGTGGCAAAAATGATGACGTCGAAAAGCAATTTTTCTCCTGGAGAATATATGTTAGATCAAGTGCGCACATTGAGAAGGTTTCAACCTTTCGCGGTAGTGATACCATCCTCAGAGATGGACTGGATTCCGTCCCAGTTAAGTAACAGATTCGGCCGGTGCAATGCTGCCAGAAAGTTGGTGTCGAATATCACCCGTTTACAGCCAAGACCTTGGCCATTGAGTCAGCGTCGAGGGGCTTGTAAAGACATACTGTATTTCGGAACAAGATGCTCGAGGTCCTCTTTGGGTGCGGTTTTCATGATGTAGTCTCGGGCAATCTGGACAGAGAGTCGGTTTTATTCGCATGTCACAGTAGACGACAAGGTGACGCACACCGCTCAACCAGGTGCGAATAGGTTCATAAGCGAAGACGAGCAAGTACATTATCTCAGTCTGAAGAAGCCAGACGATGTCAATGATTTTTCAAGGACAGCTGAAGATATAACGCACTCGGAGGTACAGTAGGAATCTGTAAAACCTCATCGCGAAAGGGACGTTGTTGAACACCCACTTCCACGACGAACTGTAATCGACACGAATCTGGAATGTATCAGACAGCCGTCTACTTATTGTGCCGACATGAGCCACTGACCGGTGGAAGAAACCAATTTGGGGTTCGACAGAACTCGGTGATGCGGACAGTTGGGTCTTGCGAAATGACTGGGACGAACTGCGTTGCGGAAGCCCCGTTCCCAATGACGGCAACTCGCTTTTCATGCAGAGCAACACCTGTATCCCACCGTGCGGAGTGGAACAGATCTCCTTTGAAGGAGGAGACGCCGGGGATGTTCGGGAACCGCGGTACTTCCAAGATCCCGATAGCTGAGATGAGGATTTTGGCAGTAGTCGAGAACTTTTCGCCGGACTGGACGTCTTCGGTCACGATGTGATACAGCTGCTCCTTGACACTCCACTCCGCCGAGACTACCAAACGATTAAAGACGGTACGGGGGTATATATCATATTTGGTGGTCAGTTTGCACCAATATTCTTGTGTTTCGGCTTGGGATCCATGCGTCGAGGGCCAGTTTGGATTCAGGTCTGTCGAGAGCGAATAGAAATGCACGCTTATGTCCGACGAAGCGCCCTGAGTGGATGTGTGAGTATGTTAACTTCTGGGCCCGTCAATGAGGTGCTCGGACCGGGTAGATATTATCCTGTATCGAGAGAAAGATGTAAGGACAAGGGTCAAACAAGAGGAATAGGTTGACTGACTCTCCATGTGCCGCCTACATCCCCGGCTTTCTCGTAGATCTATCCCATGTCAGGCAGAAATAGAGGGTTCTAGCTAATCAGGGACTTGCCACGAAGTCATCGAATCCTGCACCAAACTGCCGTTTCAACGCAATGGCGAAGGACACCCCTCCGATCCTAATGACGAGAAATGAGCGAATTCAACTAGAGGAAATTCAGCTCTTGCCCTGCGCCAATAATCACGATTTTGGGGGGCATAACTTGCGGGCGATGGATGATGGGTTGGTGAACAATTCTCCTCCCACGTCAGCCTTTTAAAAGTTCGGCTGATTCTGTCTCCGGGTTCCGACTGGGTTCCGACTTGGTTGACACGACTGACCTGACAGTGAGCACGGGGGTTCGAGGTATTTTCACACCGGTGCAATTTATAGCACTCATCAGTGAATGAGATTTCGACATATTTGAGAATGGAGTTTTTGCTTGAGACTTGACTGCAGCCAGGAAGGTGCGCGCCTTCGGTACAGCGTAAAGGTAGATTCAATCTTCGACAGACTCCCATTGACAACCAGGATGAAGTGGGATTTAGGCCGCCGTACGGCCCGTGCCCGGGCGTGGAAGTCTTCTGAAGTCGACAGGAGACGTGCGGAATTTTGGAGCTGCATTCATTCGTGACGTGCCGCTCAGGGCGGCCGCGAAACGGTCGTGTCTGCCGATCAATGGGCGAGTCTTTTTGGACAACTGGGTGGCAATGAGTAGGGATCGGCATTGAAACCGTACAATACGTTATACATACTGGTACGGTATCCCTTGGGTATCCCGCAACCTTCCCGTATGTACGGGAAGCTGGGTATTTCAAGAAACTCCCTATAGAGCTTCGTTGTGGGGGAATCTAAGTGTCAAAAAGGGACTGAGATAGGTCAGAAGTGGTCGAATCCACCGTCGAGAAGTCCACTCACCGGTCCCAGTGTTCTGGCAACAGTGACCGAAGTTGCCCAGCCGTACTTTTACGGTTTACGGGTTCAAGTAGACCGGTTCCCGAACCCGTCCCGTATGGGCCCAAAATCACAACCCTATGTACCCGTACAGGCGTAACCGTACACGGTACGGGGGCCGACCTACAAGTTTGAATCTTGAAATGGAAGATTGTGCCGTTGATGATGAGTTAGCATCAATATGATGCGTAAAACATCTGCAAACAGCCTCCTTCAGGCTCTTCCAAGCATCCTTCACCAGAACCGTCGTCCATGATACTCGCGATTCTCTTCTTACCCTATAATCGAGCCCAAATCCTTCTTCTCCCTGATGGCAGGCTCCCAAGCCCACTCGAAAACATATAATTTCCTTGCCCCTCCGCCGCGCCCAAGCGACGCTGCAGCCAGCTGCAGCCATCCCGCGGTCCATCTGTGACTTGTGCGACCAACGGCGAAGACACTGAGAACGTTGTGCAGGAATTCACCGTTGTTTGTGTCTGGTTTACCGGGCGTCGACTATTTTCTCCCAGGCACAACTCCGCTGTACTGAAACCGACCCCAATCCCTCCACTGAGTATTAGAAGTTAGCAGGGGGGTCTCGGCCTCGCAAATTCGTGGACCTCGATGATTAGGCTCACGGCTAGATTCGATTCGGACATGTACAAGCTACACCCATGGCAAGACCGACGAGTGCGGCCAAAGACAAAAGCAACCAGACCCCACGATCGCTCTTGAAAATGCGTTGAATGGTAAGTCAGATAGAGACCAAATTCAAACCTGTTCAACGATCAACATGATCCCGGACCCGGAATCCTGAATATATATGGCCAGCTTCAGTGGAAGAAGCTGATCCTGACCTTGTAGCTCTCCGGCTTTGGCGGTGAGCTTAACGATCCCAGAGTACCGCATCCCTCGGTAATCCGACTGTCTTGACTTCACCAACAGTTTATATACTCGTCCGCTACCCTCTACGGTTGGTCCTCGCGAGAGAGTAGTTCGTGCAACAAGAGGCGGGTCCGTGTTAACAGGTGCCAGATTGCCAGATTGGTGCATATATTGACCATCATTCGACGTCGACATATTGAATCCTGCCGAAAACTTTGGAGATTTCTACCAAAGTTATATTGGCGGGCAACATATGGACTGATCCCACAACCTCTGTATATTATGTGTATGTTTCTGGGCACCCAAGCTCCGCTGACGATGTTCGATAGCACCTTCAGGTCGTGATTTGTGGTGACCCTGGACCAAAATGCGGAAAAAACCGTAAACTTTATCATGGTCTCATGGCAAGTGATTCTCATAAATGGCTTGCCCACCGACGTCTCGGTCTTTGCCGTGGTAATTCAATCCAAACTGGTGGTGTATCAAGTATACTTGTGTGTTCACCTGCAGAGCCTTTCATACATTTGATGCAACTGCAACCCTCTCTGTCCCCGTTCAAATTCAACAAGGCTAGCCGACAGCACTCTTCCGTCCGGTTGAATTTGCCCAAAATGTCTCCTCTCTGACATATTCCTCGACAGGCAAACACTGGTGCGCAATAAGTCCTCTGCTTTGGAATGATTATCATGACGCCACTGACACGGACTGCGGAGACTTTCGACTGAGCGGGAGCTATCGTAGCCCTCCTGTTCAGTGATTAGGTGGATTCAGACTGACAGCCGATTTACGAGCCAAGCGCTGATAATAAGGATTGGCACTGCCAGAAAAGGCTTGCGACTCGGTAATGAACTCACCAGGCGCATCCGGAATTGGAATTATAGCAAAATGTCGCAGACCTGGCCGTAGTCTCTCGTAGACAGATGCTACAACATAATTGCTCGTACCTCGCATGTTGTACCTTGGCTTCCCTTGAAGCTCAACTCTGATGCGCCAGTTGCGTAATTAACTCTGATGCGCACGCCTCAACGTTGTTGACGTTTCTGTTTGATGCGTAAATCATCTGTACATCATGTAGTGGAACGGACTAGTCCTGGACAGGACCCACAAACTTTTCCGAATAAATTCTTGACGCTTAGACTGAAACGATTAATATTTTCAATTGATGCATCCATCACAGTCTGCCTGGCGATCTCTTCATACAAATTCACCGGGCAATAGAAAAATTTACGATGTCATACGTAGTAAACTGATTGTTTTAATCGTGGGACATACCTAGGTACTTCCGGTGATCAGGGGGCGATCATCTAAAACCTGCAGGACGCGTTTGGTTTGATTTTTTCAAGTCATTTCCGACGAGAATCATGTGGTTCATCTAGTTTCTTTCTCTCTGCGAGCCTTTCTGCGCGATTGAATAAGCAACAAGGTCGTACAGACTCTGACGGATCGGCCCGAAATGCAACTTACCAGACAGTTGAACCGCAGAAATTAACCCCGACGCCACGACGTGAAGATCCTCCCAATTTCGCCGCGGCCGAGCCCACACATATCTTATCTTATCTTATCCCATCCTCGCATCGCATTGAACCATCCTTGCATCCTACATTCAACCAAAGCCCTAAGATCATTGATCCGTTGTATGCACAGGATATTTTTCTTTGGTATCTTCTTTTACAGGTCAATCGGGGCAGGTTTTTTTTCTCTTTTTTATTTATTTTACGAAACGATCCTTGAAACACAAAGCAGTAAGAACACAGCCAAAGGGCCTTGCGCATCTTCAAATTTGAACTAGTTTAGTCTTGACCCACATGCATGAAGCTCACCCTATCCTACGCTTCATCCCGCTGCTCACAAGCGATTCCACGCCGCTACTTACATTACCGACAGTATTTGCGGCCGCTCCTCCCTCCGCTACTTGACTTCAACTTGCGAGGCTTGAGCTGACCCACTGTCTTTGCTAAGTTGCTTGCTTAATCATGCAGGCACATGACTTGACGGTCTTGACCCACTTCACCCGACGCAAACCGTACTCGTCGACGTGTGCTTCCCAATAAAAATGATACCCTTCGTCTTCCCCTGATCGACGATTGACGGTCCCGTAGATGTATGAGAAGAAAAGATCGGCGCTGAAGAAGGGAAGCTGATGTCGAAGTAGATTGGCGAAGAAGGCGACAAAGGATGCGTGCAACCAACGTGGAGACACATCTGGCCCGTGAGATGGACCCAAGATGATCGACCAACATAGTCAGTCTTGTCAGTCTCGTCAGCGAGCCCCCTGAAGACTGAAGTGAAGCTGATCCTCCTCGGACATGCCGTCCACGGGCCACAGTGTGTATGTCAGTCAGTCAGTAGCAGCCAGTATGTAGAATAGGCACGGCAGTTCCGTCCACCAGCGTGCATATCTGCATGTATAGAAGGTGCGGTGACCCCTCTGGTGGCCTGCGGTGATCTGTGACCGTGATGTCACTTCGCGCCCGCGGTGACTCCGCCCGTACCCGCCCATTGTCTTTCCTCTTTAGGTAATTGCTGCTCCCGATCGAACACAACGAGGATTTCTTCATTCTTGGCCTGTCTTGTCGGCCGAGGAAATCATTGACCCGCCACTGCCCGCCCACTGCCCCGAAGTCTCGTTTCCAAATATTGCATGTCTCCTGAGTTGTCCTGCTGATATAAATATGAGAATTATGCCACACTATCTGAATTACCTTGCACCGTGCACTATGGAAAGAAGATTCACTGAGGCTGATTTGTGAGTACCTGATGTTCGAAAATATTGCCCGAATTCACCCCAGTTTTGGTCTCTATAGGAATGACTTGTCTCGAAATCAACTAGTGGAACTCGTAGAAGCTCAGCTTCACTTGTGGCCGACTGCTTCAAAGGGTAAATTCAGGCGGGGCAAAACGAACATGAAGGCTATGACGGATGCGCTTCTCACCTGTCAATTCACCACTCGCCAACCCTTGCCTTCGGCATCTAGTGGTCATGTCTCGTCTCTAGCCGCTGAAAATTCAGTAGTCTCTCAATCCGGTGGCAAGTCAAGTCGTGTCGCAATTTCTTTGAGCTGATTAACAATTATCTTTCAGCGAACGCGCCCATCGCAGTTATGCCGAATGCGCCCATCGCTTCCATTCCTCCTATCATTATGCCGAACGTGCACATTCCTCCTGCGATTATTAACGACGTTGAAGCATCCCATGTTGACGGTGAATTGTGATAACATTTTTGTTTATGATTTTGCCCTGATTATGAACCACCCTCAGAAGAACCATCCCGGAAAAATGTTGTGCTAGAGGCCATGGATAAGGAAGGTTAGTTCATGTTCTACTGGATGTACATCCTAGTAACCGACTTCAATCTTCCAATTTCAGCCCTCTCTCGCGAGAGTTGTTCCATTGTTCTACTTATTGAGGACACTCGCCATTTATTCAACGACAAAATTTCCCAGCGCATTGAGGTACCAGTCATTGATTCTTCCGGCGGCATGACACATGTCGGTGCTAAGGATGTGATCACCGCGTTGCAGGGCTCTATTTCTGCATTCGAGGGTTTGTCATTCATTCAACTTCGCGCATTGACCATTAGTCTAATCCAACTTCCTTGAGGCCCTGCAAGACTTGGTATTCCAGATGTGGAGAACCCAGAATTCACAAAGTTCTTTGGTACCCTGGAAGGAATTGAGTACATTGGGCTGGATGAACATGAGCCCGAGCTTCTTGTTGTGCCTCGCAATGGGAGACTCGAGATCACTGTCGCTCGTATTGGAGTATGACATTTATTCAATTATTCTTCAACTCACTGATGTTTCCCAGGGCGCAAGAACTTCCGTCAAGGAAGAGAAGCCCAACGCTCTTCCCTTTCCGGACCCTTTTACCCAATTCGAAGAATTCGCCAAGACGGAGCAGGTCCGGCTTGCAGCTTCGCCCGCCGCAACAAGGGTGAAAAAGAAATCACCCAAACCACTCACGTCTGAAGAACGGGACTGGCTCACGGCCAAGGTTCAGGCTATGGAAGGGTTCGAAACTTTCCAGAAACAACACGGTCAACGCCTGAATAATCTCAACCGTGTCCTTTACTGGAAATTTGCCGCCAACTTTACCCAGAAATACTATAAAACGGAGTGGCCCATACTAAGCATCGAGCACGAACACTCAGTGCGCTCAATTCTTTACTTTCTTCAGCTCAAACTGACCTTCTTTGGAATAGAACGGAACAGTAATCAGAAAGCACGCCCTCGAAACTATTCTCGACATGAAAACAACGGGGCTCAATCAGGCTATCAACATGTCCCGCATTCTGGCGAAATGTTATCATGGCGCGTCTAAATCTCCTGAGGTGGTAAATTTTGTGGAAGATACAACCTCTGTGTCATTAGGTTCGGAGCCCCTGGTGAATTTCCTTCTGGAGTGGGAGAAGGATCATCCTGGTTTTGGGCGTGAACTAGACTAGCACAATTTTTCGAATCCAGGTCTGACTACTTTTTGTACTGTTGTTTAATCACACTGCGTAAGATTATCTGCATTTAATTACTTGAATTAAATCTCAATTTCCCTCCATACCCTTAGTCCGAGCCTAGAATGAACCTTCACTCCGAGTTATATTCGATTTTACCGTGAAACACTGAGAATACATATGTTTGGCACAATGGGAGGGTCAATCTGGTCTCTTTATGAGAACGGACCTTGAGAATGAGCTGTTTTGAGTGGTCTTTAGTCGCGCAGCGCGGTCACATGACCGCGTTACCGCTTGAACACAGACATTTTTGGCCAGGTAAGAATGAAAACTCAATTTACATGCTCACATGGCATTATTACAGAGTTCCGAATGGTCGCTTGAAAGAAGATACCATGCTATAACACTGAGCTTCTGCAGGTTCTTTTCACAATATTGTGAGTGTTCGGATTTTCTATGGCTGAAATTTGGGGGAATAGCTCCCCAAAGCATCTCAGGGGGCACATAGATGACTGATTAACCTGAAAGTATTCGGAAGAGGTGATCTGGCCACCGGTGCTCGAGGAATCCGAGTTACGAACATGCCCGACACGATCACGTTGCAGTTTGATCTCGCGTCGACGCGTACATTTTGAAGGATTTATCGTGGAAGATAAGTATGAATGAAGTCCAGTTGCCTTATTCACAATTGTAGTTATCGAAAGAGCACTTCTCAACAACATTTTTCACTGACTGGCCCGCCGCAAACAACTTTCCAACTTTTAACTCAATCGAAAGAAAGATAGGTGTATTGTTGAACTAGCCTACAAGAATCTGTACACAAGCTATCCTGTGTATGAATTTGACTCGAAGAAAAGTTCGTCTGCTCCTGTCCTGCTGCCGGGCGTCGGTTTCTTCTGCAAATACTCAAAGAAATCACGGGGATTGGCAAAACGGAGCTTGCCATTGACATCTCTTCCCAACTCGCAATGGTCCCGAATAAAACGGAGCGCGAGATCGGTCGTCCAGTTCCGCTTTTGTGAAAGTCGGACGATTAGATCCACTACCTTCTTGCGGCGACTTCGCGGCGTCTTCACGGCTCCTTTATTTCGACACCACGCTGGTCCCCATTCCTCCTCAAGCTCCCGAGTGGAAAGGTGCCCATTGAGACCTGTCACCCACTCCGTCCAGACGTCGGTTATTTTGTTCACCGTCTGGTACTGGTAGTATGGCAGCCAGGTGTTCGCTCTGGGCCCCTTTGTGACCCACTCCCATTGGTGACGACGGAGCCGAGCATCGCCGTATTTGTTGACCAGCTTGTGCCAGTCTTCCTGTTTCAGCTGCTCTTGGTGCTGGATCTCGGCCGAGCTGAGAGTACTCGAAGTAGTACTCGAAGGCGTAGATGCCATGCTGCAGGGTGGTGGTGGGACAGGCTGGACAGGCGCTGTGGGCGGCGCGACCGGC
Source organism: Mycena alexandri (assembly GCA_029233265.1). NCBI lineage: Eukaryota > Fungi > Basidiomycota > Agaricomycetes > Agaricales > Mycenaceae > Mycena > Mycena alexandri. Next base: position 27,085 of record JARJCM010000261.1, read on the forward strand.
CTAGCAGATAGGACAGGTGCAGGTGCTGGGGGCAGTGTGAGGGACGGTGTATGCGTGCTGGGTGGGAAGAAGGAAGCAGAAGGAGTAGCCGATGGTGTGACCGAGTCTCCGTGAATATGTTCAAGCGCTGCCAATTGGGAGGCCGAAAATTGGGGAGCGTTCGATGTCGCGGGGGGGAACATGTCATCTGGGAGGTCGCCGAAGTCCGGGAAGTCGCCAAGGAATTGAAAGAGCGACGGTGCGAGCGATGGTTCGGCTGGTTCAGGTGGCGCGACAGGTATTGGAATATCACCGATGAGATTTGGATAGATAATCTCACGTGGAATGGAGGGCGGCAGAGCGTGCGGCGGGGTGTCGACTAAATACATTGAAGCTGTCAGACGTGGCCATAAATAATGTAACCCAGAAAATTACCTGTATACTGGACTTTGCGTCGTTTTCGAGAACCACCGGCAGCCATCTCCTCGATGAGACCTCGAAGGTGCGAAATTTGGTCCTTCATATCGTCCTGGTAAGCCTGGCTAGACTCGCGTTCGCGTGCTTGGTCCATCGCAAGGCGGGACATTGAAGCAGTGAAGGTATTCGCGATGTGCTTGGGCAAATTCTCAAGAGCCAACGCGACATCCTTCTCTGCTTTTGCGATGATCCCGGAGGATTTTGACGCAAACTCCCGGAAGCTGGTAGAATTAAATGGCGGGAATTGGAAGATGGCAGCAGAAGGGTGTCGGGTATACAAGACGGCAGCATCCTGGACAATGACGGTTCGCAGCCAGATCAAGAGTGCGAGAAAGTGGCGCAGCGCGATGTCGCGGGCGAGGGGGTTGTTGGATTCTCTTGCGGTCAGCTCCTCGAGCTCTCGTTCGACCCATGGGAATATGAAGGCGGTAGTATCGGTCGGAGGTTCTGCAGAGTTGCCCGAATTAGACTCCACCGAGACAATAAAGATTGAGTACCCACCGAGCGAATCTCTGGCGAGGAAATGTGTTTCCGGATGCTCGGAGTCGAACATTGCGGCCGCCAGCAGACCACGGACAGGTAGCGCGCGATCATAGCATGCGCGGTAAGAACCCGCATCGCTCCAGACGCCAAGGGCTTTTACCTCCTCGGAGCTCGCACCATTTTCGCGAGCAGTCTTGGCCGTGTATCCGCGCCCCGCATGAGTAACCTTCGTGATCATTACATTGTTCTTCGCGTACAGGCCCTTGACGCGGTCTCGATGAGCTGAACAGGATTAGAAGTCGTCCAAACCCTGGGTATTAAATGCTTACTTGCGTACTGCATTTCCCTCTTGCAGTCCTTCGACGTCGAGAACGTATACAGCTCGTACCATTCGCGTCGGCCATACTCCCCGTAGTCCGGATGGCCAAAATCGACCGAAAAGTCGGGTACCGGGGATTGAATGACGTGGAAATGCGCGAAAAAACAAAAAACCAATGGCTCCGATGGGGCAGAGCTCGACGCACAGATGCCGCAATGCACCATGCTCGTCCACGCGGCCTGTTGTGTTCACCTTGGAGCTATCTGCAATTAACGTGAGTGCCTAAGTATAATAACGGTGGTAAGGAGGTGCACATTATAATAAGGATAAATGAGTACTTACGCGAACCTTCTCACCGCGTCCCTTGGCGTTCATTGGGACGTCACAACAGAACATGTCTGACCAGAGCAGACTGCGAGAGCTGTCGCCGCGGAATGCCGTTGATGAGGACGTTAACAACATCGCTCGGTCGCGCATTGTACGCCAGATAACAGTGGGTCCCTTGGATTCCAGTCCCGAGGTCGCCAAACTGCTTAATTGTGTGTCGGTATAAGTATCTGAATTCTATTGAATAAACGGCGGCAAGATAGGGAAAAAATGTGCGGACCAGCTCGCGTTCCAACGGCCTTGAGAGCGTGAGCCTTCTTGATACGCTCAGGCTCGTTTGCCTTGAACGACGCCTCCATCGAACGGATCCGGGAGTCGGACCGCAGATTAACCTGGGCCTCCGGAATGTGGCGATATTCGTGAGCGTAGTTGCTCCGGTACTGCTCCAGTGCAGAAACAACCTGTTTAGCATGTTCATGGCCACAGGTAGAGGTTGATTGCGAGCCGTCGGCGCGCTTCCTTTTCTACGGAACAAACATTGAAACCAGCAGAAGTGGCAAGCAAGAAATATGTACCTGGGGCCGAGTCATTTCATAATTTAGGAAAAGCGTCACTTTTGCCACCGTAATGGGTTGGGATGGAATCGCGGCATAGGTGGAATCTTCGCCAGCAAGGCGCGCCTGCTCAGCGTTAAACCAAGTATCGTATGCATTATAGTGCCGGGCGTAAGTTTCTCCAGTGGCCTTGCGTTCTTGATTTTGTGCAAGCAGGTTCTGGCGGAGTAACTGTGTTTGCGCCTCCAGTGCGTCGAGTGATTTCTTGAGCGCGATGTCGTCAGAGGATGGTTTGGCAAGCCCTGAATTTTCTGACTGCACAGTGGGAGGAGATAATTGGCGGTCTACAACCTCATCCATGGTGTTGAAGCGATACGGAGGGTCAGGAATGGGAGGGATGTGACGGTTTGCCACCAAACTTGAAGTTGAGTGGAATCGTCGGCTTTTGGCAACAAGCGGCGACGGCGGGCCATTATAGCTGATTATTTGAAGGCCCTTTGTTCGTGAGGCCATCTGCAAATGAATAAGGAAATCGGTACTCGTCATGAGGCGTTGTAAAGGTCGTGCAATACCTCAAATGTCGGACAATGCTTCAATGTGCTTTGGTTAATTTTGTGCCTGGGGAACCACAAACTCAGAGCCCCAGATAGAGTTTTCGAGATTATAGCACTCGTTTAGAGGCTCCGTAGATTGCGCGATCCGTAGAAGTATTTAAAAAAATGCTAATGTAGCCAGAGATTATGTTTTTTCCTGCGTTAGCGTGTCATACAACCCGGGGTTTAAGACCAAGAGAGCGTTGAGAGCACTCGGTAGTTGGTGCCGGTGAAAGCCGCGATGAACGCGACGTTCAGCGCGTGTCTTAGCCCCCAGGAGGCGGGAGGCGCAGTGGAAGCGAGAAGAAAGGGGCGTGTTACTGGATCTGGAAGTGGCTGCGCAATATCGATCCGATTAACCGGGGTCACTCAATACATTCGGTATTAACGCTGGTGACCTCTGAGCGGGTTACCAGCGGTCACTGGCGGGGTTACCGCGGTTACTGGTAACCCGACGTATACTCTATATAGGCAGCCGATCCGCCTTGAGGAAAAGATCGGCGCAGAGGAAGCTGAGCTTGAAGTGATTGGCGTGGCGGTGACGCAGACTGAGTCTGACTGACGCGTCAACGCGTACTTGGACGCGTGCGTATGCACTCCGACGTGTCTTCTCTTCTTCCAGCAGACTCCAAGTTGTGGGTCCGCATCTCCGCGTGCGCTTGCGTACGTGTGGCGAAGGTGTCAATCAAAGACAGACGGAGGATCGGCGGAGGCCCGTCCATCGTCCATTCAATAATTCAATTCGAGGAAAACATCAAGTTCAGAGTCCGTACGGCGTACCAGGAATTACTTAGTACCCTCGGCGCATTACGCGCGTTCGTAAGAGGAACGCGAGTAGCCGCTCGAGGGTGGAAGAACCAATATTCCGCGACAGTATATTGCGAACTCGCGAGTGGGCAGCCGACGCGGAATCGCCTGTCAGCGGTGGAGTAAGAGCGCAGACACTGGCAGGGGCAGGGGCGACTCGACCTGTGAGGGCGGGGACGCTAGATAACACTGTATACAGTATACACGGAGGATACACAAGCGGACGCTTGCGCCAGTCCGCGGGAGGAGAGGAGCAGGAGAATGCCATGTGTCACTGCAGAGGATTGCGCGGAATAGACTTTAATTGGATTACATAGATCCTCCGACATCCGAGACTTGGTAAGGCGGAAGGACGCAGCCAGGGTATCCAGACCCGGTAACATCGTGTCCAGCATGGTGCCCGCCAGGCGGGGTCGCGGGCACCGGGTATCCCTGATCCGCCCGAATTCAGAGGCTGGTAGCAAGAGCAGTGCGTCGCCATAGATTAGATTCCCGCTCGCCGACGTCCGTAAGTAGTTGCCTCGTCCCGCTCTTGGTTGCCCGTCCTCCCCCGCGAAGAGCGGTGCGTCGCCATACAGTAGGTTAGAGCCTCCTCCTCCCATGGCCACGGTAGCGTCGTCGCAAGCACATTGGCACACTGGCCCGGCCACTCCAATTCCGAGGGAGGACTCGGATCCCCGTCGTCGCGCGTCGTGCATCGTGCGTACGTGCGTGAATTGAATCACTTCATTTAAATCTACCCGCGTTGTCCGGCCATCGAGCATCCCGTCGTGTCGTCGACCAAGTAGACTAGATCCTCCCTCCGCGGATTCAGAGGGCCCCGGACTCCCCTGGATCCTCAGACGTCGTCGTGGCGGGGAAAGACATGTATGCAGATCCTCACAAGTACATCGGAAGCAGAAAGAGTAAAAACTCTCACTGCAACGGAAGCAGAAAGAGTAAAAACTCTCACTGCAACGGAAGCAGAAAGAGAATCCTCGCCGCGAGCCTCAATTCAAAAAATCTTCATTTCCGCGATCCGCGTAGCTCCGCCGCCGCCAGTACTTCGAGTCGAGTCGAAGTCGCTCCGGGTGCTTGTGCTCCTGCGAGCGCAGGGTAGGTGGCGGTAACAAGCGTGCGCATCGCGCAGGCGGGTGTCGCGCTATGAAATCGGCGGGGTCGGCCGGAGCGGGACGGAGGGAGAGCAGTACTGAGGCCCGAGGAAAGAGCGGTGCGTCGTCGTCGTCGTCGGCGTGCGCACAGAGTGGATTCCCGTTTTCGGCTGTAGCGTCGTCGTTGAGCACAGCAGATCCCCGTCATCGGTCGTCGTCCCGGACGCCGAGTCACCTCGCGGTGTCGTATGTATTGAGGATCCCCTCGTTGTCACCTTGCCACACTCCGCGGTCCAAGATCCTCTTCGCCCTCGTGTCGTGCGCGTCCCGAGCACCGCGTCCGCGTCATCGCCCAGGCTTTCAGGTTGGTCGTCCCCTCCGTCGCAGGCGCCTGCACATACTCCGACAGATTGAATTTACTCCCCGTAGTCCTATTATCGTCGTCGAGAGCACCGTGACAGATTGGATTCCCGCTCCGAGTCCCTCCCTGTATAGTCGTATACATAGCATGCCACGCAGAGTAAGCAGCAGTCGCGTCGCGTCGTGTCGTGTACAGCTGAGTCAGGCTTGAAGCAAGGAGATACATGCGCGTAGATCCTCTTCGTAGGCTCTTCGAGTTGTCGCCCAGCAGCGGGAAGACCGAGTCGAGAAAAGAATCCGCGTCGGCGCGTCGCATCGTCTTCTTGCGCATATTAACGTCGTCCGAGCGGCGCCTTGATACAGACCGACGCAGACCGGCGCGAGAAATAAGGCTTTGTCGCGATCGAGACTCGAGACTCGAGACTCCGCGCGTGGTTTAGACAATAATGCATCGAGCAAGCGGTGCGCATGCAATATCAATTGCGATTGTGCCACATGTACACAGTACAAGCCATTGACGCAGCTCGGCGCTGAGCGCTGAGTTGGAGCGTCCGCGTCACTTGTACACAGACAACTCGCCACTTTGCCACTTTGCCCGAACGAAAACTTACGAGTGATGGTCGAAATCACGAAAGAAATGTTCAATTATTCAATTATGTGCTATTGCATCCCGATCAAGTTATCAACGGATCGCAGACCTCGGGGGCGCTGATCATGACCCTGCCTCCCATTCATGAAAGACGTTGGGAGGGATGAAAGTGCCGACCAAAATCGGAAGTGAGGTGACAGAGATCGATAGCTACAGGAGACTCGGAGGCACGCTGCAAAGTTGCTGTAAAGAGCGCTGCTAATTCATTTATTCAAAGCTTTGACCGTGACACGCGCACAAGCAAGACGGTCCAGGGGCGATGAAGGACGTTGGGAGGGACGAAAGCGCCAAGCGAATATGTGGTCGTTTTGGAGTAGTCCGAAGTGAGACCAAGGCGCGACAGTTGACAATAATAATGCGATGAAAGTCACACTTGCGAATTATTCTTGAAGACCGGACTCGCGACGGGACAGACAGAAGTGTGAAGGGGACGAGAGCACTTCTCGGCGTTGTTTTTAGTAAATACAGAGATTAATCTAGGGGGTAGGTAGTACAGTAAGGTAGAGTAGGGTAGGGTAGGGTAGATAGGGTAGGGTAGCAAACTTTTCGAGGGAGTGACGATGAAGCGTTAAGATCGTGAGTGATGTGCAAGAAAAGAAAAGAAAGAGACAAGAAGGATGCAGGAGAGGAAGAGAGAAACGGATGCAAGTGATTGTGTGCGTGCAGTATGCGAGAAAGGGAAGATATCGTACAACAATGTGGCCCGGACCCAAACCCAATAAGCAGAGGAGGAAGCAGGGAGCAGTGAGGCGCTAACACGCAGCGGCTACCACACACTCGCTCAACCGGCTCGGCACGTACCCCCGTCCACCGCACTCGCTCTCGTACCCGTTCACCCCCCGCCCACTTGCACCTCGCATACTCGTACTCGGCCGGGAGTACGGCGACGAGGCGCCGCAGGCGTAGAGGTTCGAGCGCGGGCGGCCCACCGCGTGGATGCGGTTGAGCAGCGTGCGAGCGAGGAGGCGTGCGCGGGCGTCGGGGGTGGGGTAGTGGCGCGCGTGGAAGGGGGTGGGGGCGAGGGGCACGGGGGGCTCCTCCACCTTCCCTGTACTCGCAGACGAGGAGGACGGCGGGGGCCGCGCACGCACGAGGCCCGGCGCGGGCGAGGGCGCACACGAGAGCGCTGTGAGCGCAGACAACGTGGATAGGGGCGCGCTCGGCCGCGGGGTGCCGGCGTTAAACGAGGGGGCGCGACGGCGTCCGGCTGCTCGCTCCCCTGCGGGTGCGGGTGCGGGGACGATAATGGTGAGCGGGGTGGGACGTCCGCGGGACGGCGGAGGGGGTGTGTTTTGGGAGGTGCTCGCCACCGGCGCATCTTCCTCCGCGAAGGGGTCGAAGCGCCTCGTGGGGAGTGGCTGCTCCGGGGCAGGGGTGGTGGAGGTAGCGAGGCGCAGACGGGGTTTCTGCGGCTGGGTCCTGCTCGTCGACGGCGAGGCGTACGACTGGGAGGAGGTGGAGGCGTACGACGACGAGGCGGCGGATAAATCCAAGTTGAGCGCGGGGGGGAACTTTGTGTTCCAGGAGGATGGACGGAGGGGCGTCTGCTGGTAGTATTGGGAGGCGTGGAGCTGTTGTTGCTGGCGGGGCGCATAAGGCAAGGACGCAGTCCACGAGGCAACGCATGCAGAAGCCATTGCAGTCTAGGTGTTCAGATAACAAGCAGATAAAGCGTGTTGGGGCGGAGGACTGGGAGGCGGGAGCACCAGGCAGGGACTTAATAACGCCATCTCTGCGGACAGTGGGTTGGTTAAAAGGAGTCGCTTCACACAGGAATCGGATTCGGCTGGCCTTTCCGATCGCCATCAAAGAAGAGCCCGGATCAATGATGAACCATGGGCGATCGAGATCCAGTTCGCTTGCGGTAAGCGGTGTCACTGATGCATTGATGCAGTCTGCAGAGACAGAGCCGACGCCGCGGCGTCTTGTCTAAGTCTCATCCCTGAATTGTTTCACTTGTCGGTTGAGTTTCGGCCTTGGTGCGAAACTGCGTCGAGTCCGCAATTGTCCCACCCAACCTCGTCCTGCATTTCATTGCAGTCGCAGCTAACTACGCACTGCGGGATACACCTCGAAACCAAAGGCTATACCCCGCCTCCCTCGCTCGCTTGCATCCCCATGTCAGCCCCCATCCATCATGCGCTTCCCGTCCTTGCATCCCTTCAACCTCCCTCCCGACTGACCGATGTCCGTCCCGCCTCGCGTCGATTATCATTAAAATGATGGTCTCCCAAAGCTCGGAGGCCGTCGTTCCGTCCGGCGGAATATTAACGCATTACGGAAGGGTATTGTCTGTCCCCTTGCTCCCTTGTCCAAATGTCCTCTTGCCCCATTGTCCGCTTTTGCCTATCTTGGGATGGCGCTTTGATGCTCTCACGCTGACCACCACTGCCAACCAGCAATTGTCCGCTTCCAGACAATGTCCGCTGGACGGCCTGGACCACTCCAGGAATGGACAAAACTACGCCCCGACTCCCAGAATGGACAATACCTGCGGCCTGCATTCTTCCTTGAGCCGAGCCTCAGACAGGCACCGCATTGTGGGGAGGAATACGCCGTGCCGCCTTATTCCCCCACTCATGATCACGGCCGTACGATGCTGCCCGGTGCTGACTTCACGGACTAACGTCCCCCGCCCTGGTACCCCTGCCCGTCGGCCTGCGAGACGTCCGTGCCCGTGCCCGCTGTAAGTTTCAACGTTAATATTAATTTCGAGCCCGCACGCGTCTCGGCCTCGGCACACTCCTTACTGTCCACGAGCGAATTCACCCTCGGCGTCGGCGAAACTCACCGAAATAATGTCGTCTCGTGGCTTGTCTTGTCTATTGTTGTCCTTCACCAAAGCATGAAGCCGACGTATCCCCGCCATTGTCCCAATCCGGCCCGGGCCAGGTGGACCCACCCGCCGCGCCTCGCGCCTTGTACTTTGTCTTTTCATTGTCCTCAATCGTCCTTGTTCTCAAACCAGTGCTCTAGCAACGACCTTGCCAGTGGATGGGGTTTCTACGACAACCAAACCTTGAAAGCTTCCTAGGATCCTGCCTTCGATTCCTTCTTGCACGTTCACCAGGAGGGCTTGTACTTTCTTGTTACGAGTTTGCTTGAACGTACGTACGGCGCCCAATGATTCATTCGTGCGAGAGGAGGAGACTTCTGATATTCTCTCAAAAGGTTCTTGTTCTTGTTCGATGATTCTCCGTCTTGAATGTTATTCGCGGCCACCCACCCGCGTCCTTCCTTCTTCCTTGGTTTCAATAGGTGCACTCCATCTTAATCGTCCTTGTTCTCAAACCGCGCTCCGTCTCTACGACACCCGATTTTCCTGTTCACCAGGCCAGGGGAGGCTTGTTTGCGTGAATGCCCACGCACACGGTCCGGCGCCCACCCAATCATTCACTGAAAGTAATGGGAGACTTCTGATATTCTCTCAGAAGTCCTCCGATGATTCTCTGATTCTCTGACTTTCACGGCCACCCGCTCTCGTAACATATTAAAGTTCACCCTCCCTCCCTTGTTCGTTGACAGGAATAACAAGAACAAGGCTTTCTCATTAAAATAACCGACCCGTGTCTCCACCAAAAAACAAAATTCATCTCGGCAAGTTTCCGAGTCAGCGAACACCTTCTCGTCGACCCTGCGTCGTTCGTTGTCCTACCTAAAGTACATTCGAATCCCTCCCGGCAACTTGAAGTGTCGACGAAGACGAATCACGCACCGTTCAAACTTTAATCCCTCCGACGCACTGCGTGCTTGCACTTTCTACCGCCTCAAAATACGGTTTGCGGTGTCTCACACTCACACCCACGCTCGCACCACCACCATCATTCATTTCATTTCATCCAACGCCAACGCCAATTAGGCCTTTGGATTCACGCAAACGCCACTTCTGATACATATTTATTCCCTTGTTCCTTCTTTCTTGGCGAGTGCGGTGTCCTAAACTCCCCTTCTGATCTCTCAAATTCCGTACGGTTGTCTTGAAGGATACTTCTTCTCGGACCCACACGTGGTCTTGTCCGCAATTAGCTGTAGGCTTCGATGGCTTCTGATACGATGTTCTTCCCCACCCTGGCCGCCCGTGGTGTTACGCATCGTTGAACACGGACTCGGACTGGAGTCTGCACTGGCATTGTGTTCAATCCCCTCTGAGCTCAACGTCGTAATTATTATAATTAAAGACCAACAGGCTCACGGCCACACCTTCTTTCCGAGTCCTCAATGAACAAGGCTTTTTTTCCCTCATTCCAACAACTAAGTTGACGACTCTCCCGTCAGCGAACAAGGCTGTTGACTCCGTTCTCGTCACTTGCCTTCCATTCTCGACAAGTCTCGCGCTCTCGTCAACCCACGAGCCGTCTGCGTTATCAAGGCCACCCCACCGCCCCCAAGTTCCAACTCCGCAGTCAAGGTTCGCCCATCCAAAACCCATCTGCGTACCTAGGCCGCTCACTGGTATTCGTTAATTATAACTAAATCATCATGTTGAACCTGAGCTCCCTGGCATTGCCGGCCGGCCGTCAAGTTCGACTTCCCTTCCATTCCGCCCGTCCGCGTTCTTCCGGCGGCTGATTGTGGCTTGCCGCTTCGCTGTGCGCTGGCAGGCAGGCACCAGCCCAGCACCAGCCCGACCTGGGTTACGCGACGGCGAAGAAGAAGAAGAACCCGGAGCTTGTCCGTTCGTTCATTATCTGGTGCTTCCTAAGGCTGTTGTGGCCTGCTATTCCAATAATTATTATTCGTTGGCCGGCACGCCACGACGAGTTCGCAAACCTTTGCGCTCAAGCGCTCGAGCTTGTGTAGGCTCGCTCCCTCGCTGGCACGTCGCGCATTCTGCATATTGTTTTCTCAGTCTGAATTCGACCCTCGTCTGAATCTCGCTCACGCGTATGCAGGCTCCCCCACTGGCATTCTGCATATTGCATCGGTTTCGGTGATCAAGTTCCGAATGGAATCAATTCTTGTGGCGCGGCGGGCGCCATTATCAATATTAATGTATTATTTTGTGTCGAACTGTGAACAGTGTAAGTACTAAAGTCCCCGACTCCACTGGTACTCAATTTCATTCTTACCCCGCCGACTCGCTCTGCATTATCCGCTGTTCCTCAAGTTGTAAATATATACAGTTCGAAGCTAGCGCGCCACATTTCCGCACGGCCAACTGATTAGATTCAAATTGCACTCACTCAGGGTGGCAGACCCCCACCATTCATTTAATTTATATTCGTTCATTCACAGCGCCCCCACAACTTGAATCTCGACGGCGTCCCGATTCAGTGATCTTCCGCCAGATATTCAATTCAAAAGGGATGCGGCGTTTGTGAAAAATGCGAGACTGGGTCACCTCGAGGCTCGCATTATTCACAGCGTCCCGAATCCCCACAATCGCGGCGTTCCGACCAAGATTCATTCAATGATCCAGGTTCCTAGTATCCTCGGACCGACTCCGACTTCAACTCGGCCTCAGACCTGAGACGACGTCATCGGTCTCGTTCGCGGGTCTAGATTTGCATCCGAGGACGACGCTCTTCGGGGTGGCCCCGGGTGTAAGACGCAGATGACGTCGACGATGGCCAGGTGGAGGCGGCGCACGCATATCTGCGACTCCTCCGAATCCGAATCTGGTACCGGTGTTGTTCCGAATTTAATTTCTCTGGCCATGGAGTCTGGGCTTCCAGCGCTGATTCCGAGTCTCCGATCAAATACCGACTTCAAGCTGGTCTAGCCCCCAACTCAAAATTTCACAAACGCCGATCTTGGGCTTGGACTTCAACATCAACATCAACGCGTTGGGTCTACTCAATCTGCGATCGCTGAGAACATTAACAAGTTTCGAACGCCAGGACTTGAGATCTATGACGCAGCTGACCCACTGGCACTGCCCGCCCCGGATGGCAAGCCACCGCAATATTAACGACATGTTTCTCGGTCTCCTTCGCTAGGTGGGTGCCTTATCCCCGACTCCTCCATGGTTCGATGTCCGTTTCCAACTCGGACCCATGGTCAAACTCTATTGACTGAGGGAGGAGCGGCACTGGTTGAAAGTTGAACCTTCACCGCCACTCAAATCTCGACTTTCGAGTTCAACATCAGTTCCCTGATAACACGTTTTATATGACACAAACACAAACTTCCACTGTGGTTGATCCTCCGTCGCAAGTAGTTCAATCCGTGGTCCCTTTTTTCCTAAATTAAGATTTCGGCCTTTCTTCATCCATCTGTTCGCCCTCCCGCGGCGCGATCTACTACTATGACGCAAAGTTCAATCCAGAACCACTGGGGTGATGTGGATGATCCTCCACCGCCACGGGCTCGGGTGCCAGCCCAATCCGTGATCGAGTGGTTGATTATCTCTAGATAGTTCGGTGTTTAACTTAACGTGCGAATCCCACCGCCTTTGCCCCTCACAATCTTTGATTCAAACTCAGTTCCACTTGTTTCTTCGTCCGACCCGACTAAACCCAAACTCTCAACATACAGCACACAGATCTCTTCATCAACTACGCCATCCGGCCCTGTGCTTTGATTTATCACAGGTCTTCACCATCTTAACCCAGTCTCTGAGTGTCTATCTCTTCATTCCGGAATATAATCGGCGTGGCGCATCATATGTTGTGCATTAACCGTCCGGGATGACACCGTCCGCCGAGGGCGCATGTCCGGCGATGATTATCATCGACAGACAACATGGACCGACTCTTGGACACAACGAAGACAAGACAGAGTGCGCGCTGATTGACATACCATACGTACGTCCGACTCCGGCCTTCCGTGCATGGAAAGATGCGTAGTCAGGCAGATAATCTAATCTCGTTCAAACCCCGAGCGAACAATCTGCACCGCTGCACGGATTGAACGAAAATACCACGGTGCCTCCGACACATTCAGGGCATGCCAGAGATCACTGAATGTGTATGTATGACTTCCGCATGAACGCTGAGCAGGTCTGCCCTCGTTCATCGGAGGTGGGATAGATGACCCGGGTTGAATCATCCAGGTCCTCTCGGGCAGTGTTGCTATTATTCTCGGACAACTTCCCAGCAACGCCGCCCGCCCGCCCTGTAACGCAGGCGAGTGCTCGCCGAATGGTGGCGTACGGACACCGCTTCGAGGGCTCGCCACCTGTCTGCTTCGATTTTTCTTCCACATTAATTCAACGCAACCAACCCTCCGCAATTCTACCCTGGCAACCACGCATAAGCACTAGCGCGGAATAAAGATAGAGCAGTGGAATTGAAAGTATGTTCGCGCAATATGCGACCCGTCGCGTCGGACGCACTTACACTGCACCGCCAAGCGCAGTTCAACCGCAGTTCCGAATGCACCCGAGGCGGTCCGGGAATACCCGCGGTAAAATTGGTTGGCACTGGTTGGATGCGACAGTGCGCGTGGGAGTAGCGTGGGGTGGGGGCACTGCAACGTGCATCGTATGTGCCGTCGGCTTCTTGGTGTGCACGAAAGTCAGTGAATTGAATCAAGTTGAGTAATTCGGTATGTAGGTGCCAGTGGTGAAAATAAATTCAACTTGAACTTGAGGGCACTGGCAGTGCAGTTTGCAGGGAATATGCTTAATTACATACAATACACGTCTGCCAGGCCGGATACGCCCAGGGTTGATTGAATTCAGGCTATTATCAGAATTTTCGATATCCAAAAGTTGAACAACTTGAAGCGTCAACTTGAATCCGACCGAGACGTACACTGCTTCAGGACCTCCATCTCATCACCATTCCGAGTCAGCTTGAATCAAGACCAAGGCACGAGCATTATCAGTACCGTTCAATTGATTTGGCCGCCTCAAAGTGAGACCGGAACTTCCTGCCCGAGGCCGACGCACCGTGTCGGCCCCTTCCGCTCCTCACGCACCAACTGACCGAATCAACTGTGTGAATTAGTACGAGAAAGGGAATGTCAAGCCGTCCGCTCCGGCGCTCCCTATCTGAACGATTCAACTTGAACCCAGACGCCTACGCCACCTCCTGCCCGGCTCAAATGACTTCCGTTGAATTCTTGATAATTAAACTACGAAACTTTTCTTGGCATTAGCGGATCCCCGGACCCCCAGGCCTCCTTTTATTTCAATTTGTTTCAATTTGTTTCCTTCTGTCTTACCCACACTCCCCTGTGGATCCCAGACTCGGCCCCTTTACGCAGCTCTCAATTAGTAACCGATATTGAATAGTCTCGCTTCCGCCCTGTGCCGCGACGCGCCGGACGGATCCACCCCGACGTGCACCGCACCCGGGCCACAAATACTCTCGGTTGAACGGCGTCGGGATTTTCTCGGGAGGCGGGAGGACATTAGCCGAGCCGAAACTCTTGACGTCACCCAATCTAATCGCGCAGCATGTTTGATAGTCCAGATTAGATTAGATTGCAGGAAATAGGGGGTTCAGAAATCACTGTCTCGAAAGCGCGCTATTGAACATTGACAAATTCGGCTTGCTCATGATGATGATGATGTTTTCCATTTCATGACTACATAAGGGCCTGTGAGTGGCTACGGTAGTTCCAGCGTAAAGGTGGTTCTAATGGTACTACTGTTGTTTTGGAGCTATCGTGCTTTATAGGTAAAAAGGAGAAGATTCTAAGTACGGTAAATCAATTGGGTGGATGGGTATCTCGAGAGCGGGATAATGGAGCGTATTTGTGAATTGGTTGGATATCGCAGTATGATGGGGAGAGAGATGAGAGACGAGGTATTAATGTAAGTGTAAGGTATCGTATCCGAGAGAAATGAGATGAGAGATAAAAATGTATGAAAATGTATCTTGTCACGCAAAACGACCCGTGGCCTCGACAAACATTGCGAACGCCGGGAGGACTTCATCATGCATCATCGCTCATCCAACAGGTCATACAATCTGCATCAGTATCTTTGTGCCAAGTTGCAAACCTGATTCCTCAATTTATTGAACACCGGGACCCACATCGGCCCGCCCCGCAGCCGGAACATATCTCGGATCCTCGGACCGACTCCGATCCGAATCATACCTGTACTTCTACTACCTGCTCTCGGTGTTCGCTCCCGCTCGGAACACGACATTATTCGGAGGCATATCCAAGAAACACCGCAGGTAGAAGGGGGTGGAAAGAACGCTCGCTGTTGAGTGGGGGGAGATGAAGCTTACGGTGCGTGGACGGCGCATATATCAGCGACTCTGATTATTTTGGCGTTGTTCCGAATTTAATTCACTCGCGACCGAGCGAGCTCGGTAAAACGATCTCGGCCTCAGTCTGATTCTTCTTCTCCTTCTTCCATGGCTAGGATCGACGAACGGACGAACGGTGATTGTTTTTCAACATCAACATCAACATCAACATAGGTTCGGACTTACTCAATCTGCGATCGCTCAAACAAGTTTCCGCGCCGTTGGCCCTTCCTAGGTTCAGGTTTCGCACCTCAGTCATCCATCTGCTTTCCCTCCCGCGGCGCGATCCACCATTGAGGCCAGAGGCCAGAGGCCCTGTGGTCGATCTTCTCTCTCCAGAGTCTCCACCGCGGCGGATTTTAAGCAGCCCAATTATGTGATGTAAATCAAGGGAGGTCCGGTTTCGCACCGGGCACCTCGTCAATCATCTGTTCGCCTCGGCGCGATTCATAGTGCGCAACAGACCCTGGGGTCGATCACGCTGATCTTCCACCGCCACGGATGGTAGCCCAATCCGTGATTGAGTTCTAGATAGTTCGGTGATTATGCAGGTTTGAACCCCGCGGTCCCCGCCATGGCGCATCAAACATAAATATGTTCCTCCATCCATTCAGGACTGACATACATCCATTCAGTGTTCAAGATGACACACTGCACAGTCCGCCAAGGGCGCACAATGTTCGGATAAGATGATGACTGCCATCGACATTTTTAAGTTTGGCAGAAAACATGAACCTGGCCAGTATTAACATTGAGGCATGTACAGGAAGACAAGATAGCGTGCGCGACGCGCGTTGATTGACATACCATATGTCTATCGACCACGGAAGGTCACCAGAGATAATCT
This sequence comes from Mycena alexandri, assembly GCA_029233265.1. NCBI lineage: Eukaryota > Fungi > Basidiomycota > Agaricomycetes > Agaricales > Mycenaceae > Mycena > Mycena alexandri. The sequence goes on from JARJCM010000261.1 coordinate 42,720, forward strand.
AATCTCAGTTCAACTTGCACCGTTGTCTCACGACCGATCACGCAGGCTGCTATGTGCTATCTGCTACCGCCAACATGTACATATGACCCTGACCTATATCCTTCCTTGTCTGCCATCCGAGTCAAAGGTCTGACTCTGGGTTTCATTTTTGGGTTGTGTACATTATCTTCGTCCGCTTTCCCAGCAACGCTATCCGTCCTCAAGGAGGCCGAGTGGGCGGGCACCGCTTCGATGGCCCGCAACCTGTCTGGTTCGATTTTAACCACACGACTCAACCACCGTCGGAGTCTCCCCTGCACCCAACCATTGAAACCCTAGTCCACAGCGAGTAATAATGCAGACACTCAATATCGCCGTGGCGTCGGAGGAACTACCAAGTGCGGTTGAAGGTAGTGTTATGTGCAGTTCAACCGCAGTTCGAAGTGCAGCCGGGCCAGTCCGGGTATACCCGTGGTAAGACTGGCACTGGTTGGATGCACATGGGGCACTGCAATGGTATGGTGAACTCTGCCCTTGGTGTGCAGGAGAACTGTCGAACTAAATTAATTCAGCGGGTGCGGGCAATGATCACCGGAAATAAATTCAACTTCAACCTAAAAGCTGAAAGCACTGCATTTTCTCGAGCAGATGATTAACTACATACACGCTGAGGGTCGAGTTCAAGCTGTTTATTATTGTCAATGGAACTCCCGATTGAGGAGTTTCGGGCAGGGTTTAAACTTAAGGTGGGTTCAATTTCTGATGATTGAGCTCGAATTAGGGGTCCATAATTCATGTCGTGTGATTCGGTATCGATGATACAGGTAGGTCAGCAGTGTGCGTGCCGGGTGGAGTGAAGTTGAGGCGGGTTCAACTTCCTGTCGAGCAACCGCTCCTCGCAACATTCAATGAGTGGATGGTAGTTAGGGACCGGTGAACTAACTCGAGGGCAACTCTAGATCGAGACACGGCCTCCCGTCACAAAGAATCGAAGTTAACCAAATTCAGCCTAGACACCTCCGCTACCTCCTAACCGGCTCAACCGACCTCCGTTGAATTGTTAATTAATTGACGGAACCTTTATTTAATGTTCGCGGATCTCCTTTCCTTCGTTTTACTTCCTTTCTGTCTCACCCAAGAGTCAACCCTTTGTGCAGATCGCCGACTCAGATATTGAAGAGTTTCGCCTCCACCCTGTGCCTCACATCGCCAAAAAAGAAATTTCGGCCCAGCTGAATTGGTTCCCGAAACCAGTAGATTAGGCTACATAAAAAATGACGCTGAAACTACGTACGAAACATACGAAACTACCAGATTCAGCCCGACAAAAACGTTACCGAAACCTACGAAATCAGCAACAATTTCGGCCAGGCTGATTGTACCGTCTATGGTTTGAGCGCAACTAAAATGATGTCGGAACCAATAGTTTCGGCCACAGCATCAGATGCCGCGAAACAGACTGGCAAAGAACCGGTTTCGGCCGGCCCGAAAACAATAGGTTGCAACGTCGAAACTGTTACCGAAACCAATTGTTTCGCCGCTGCAGCTGAAACCATAGGATTCAGCAGTCATTTGAGCTGGGCTTTAATTGTGTCTGAAACCCTTCAAATTCCGCACTTCTTCTGATTTCCTGCGGTCAAAGTTCACGAACATCGTCAATATCAATTTAGGTCGACTTTTTCTTTGTACATGGCCAAGTGAGTTGATTTATTGAATGCTGGGACCCACATTGCCCCCCGCCGCCCGCGAAGCATGGCCCAACTAACGATCGCGCGAATGACCCAGCGCCGGTTAATCCATAGCTCGCAATCGGATTACCAAACAGGAAAATTTTCCTTCAAAAGGCGCACCAACTTATCGCGGAACTCACGCTGGTGTCACCATTTGGAACAAATTACAAGCATTCCCTGGTCACCCTATTTCTTTCGATGCCGTCCAGTTCCCGAAATTTCTGTTCCAACTCTCAACACTCATCCCATCGTCGCATTACCCTGTGGACTTCCCTTTATTCAAGTTCCCACACGGATCATCAGAGGTTCGACCCATTTCGTGCCTAATCCTCGTTGCCGTTCATTACCGAGCAGCAACCCCACTCAATCCTCACTCGCGATCCTCGGATAGCAATGCGTGCTTCGTATCCGTCTTGCGTTGGAGTCCGAATTAGTGTTATGTACGGTCGGCGCCTCGAACACCACGCGAGGACTGCCTCGAGTGCAGAAGCCATCCGGGTTCGGACCGGAAAGATGCATGGCGCTCAGAACCTGGCCATCAATGAATTACTGCAATGCGCGCTATTTCAGCAAAGCCAAATGTATTCCCCAGCCCGGTATTTGAGGCGGAATATGCGATTGAACGTGAATATTGCGTGGATATGCGAGATTGTGCTGATATCCCCCCTTGCGCAGTTGAAAATCAGAAAGCACCCGCCTTCAAGTTCTTGGCTACCGCGAGGCGTTGAAATCCGCGGATGTGCATGAAGTCAAGGCGTTCCCTCTTCAACATTCATTGATTTGCCTCACTGGCCAGCTCACGAGTCGGGTTTGACGGGTTCCTATGGCCGTAAAGCCCGTGCCTACTAATGCAGAATCGTACTTTGAACTTTGCAACTTCTCTTTATTTTGATGCTGCCTGCTTCTTGTTGGAAATACTTCGGGCCGCAGGACGCGCCTTCAGGCGCATCCGTTTTATTCCCCATGTGGCGAACTTGTACTGGTCGTGCGTCAGTGGTACTGAAAATTAGGTGCTTTCGTTCACACTTGAACCATCATCTCTGTTTTTTCCCGCATTGTTCGCGGCAACGAAAATCAACCTACCGCTCCCGGTTGGCTCCCGGCGGATTGGATCTTTTGCGAAAGACTCCGCATTCATCCAAGACTCGAGTGCACAATGCATTGATGGCGAACGATGCTCGAATTTGACTCGGGTCGCGTCCGCGGCACCGACAAACATGGCGCTTGTCGATCCCCGGGCCCTCAAACACCGTCCAAGCTCAAATTCGCGCCAGCGTTCTTTGGTCCGGTGGGATGTATTTGCAGCGTGCGGTGCCGCGTGTACAGGAATAACACGCCGGGTGATGCACTACAGGTTCAGCAGCCGCACGACAGGTTCAGCAGACCGGTCTGGAATCGAAGGAACCAAGAGGGACATGTTTTACGTTTGTGGGAATTTTTTCTCTCCTTGGTCTCGCGTCTTTCCATCTTCATTTCATGTTCAACAAGGCTCAGACGTTGGACTATAGCCTCGCGGTTGAACGGACGCGATGCAAAACTTCTCCCGCGAGGTGACGAAGTTTGATGGTAGAAAAAATCTCCCACCCTTCGCATGGCTATTCACGTCGATTTTGATCCTTCGGGGATACCCCAGGTTATAAAAGGCGGCATTCAGGTCACGAACCGCTCATCCGTCCTTTCCTCTTACCCCACCACAACCACCCCATTTCACCTCACATTTAACCATCATCATGGGTTTTTTCAACGAGAACTCTGACGAGGCCCAGGCATACAACCAGGTATGCACGCGTCCCCTTCATTTCTTCCTCCCTCATTCTCCATCTTTTCCCAATCTTCTCATCCGTCACTCTCCTGCTCATCTCCGCCATACAGCTCTCCAGCGGCAACGTTCACAAGGCCGAGATGTCTCATGAGCTCCTCGCCGGTGCCGCGTCCTTCGCCGCCGCCCGCGAGTACGAGAAGCACTGCGAGAAGAACGGCAAGCCCCAGTCCCACGCCGAGATGAAGGAGTTGCTCGCTGGCTTTGCCGGCGCATTCATTGACAGGGTATGTCTTTTCCTCACTCCCACCTACTTTGCGCGCTTTTACTCTGTATCTACGTACGCTGCCTCGCCTTCTCCACTTCTTGTCGCCCTCTTCCCTCTTTTTATTTATTTTTACTCTGTGGTTACCAACGCTGACGCATTCAAATTCCTTGCAGGAGGTCGAAACGCGCGGGCTCGACGCGCTCGACAAGCAGAAGGCCAAGAAGGACGGTGCGTTTTCTCCTTTTTTTCCCCCGCTATCGATTTCTTTCCTTGGATATTTGCTCACCCTCTTTCCTAGCGCATGACCGAGCCAACAAGGTCATTATTGAGACCGGGGAATTTTAAGTTTAGATAGCACACGAACTGTACTTGAAGAACGCAATTGTAACTTTCTTTTTGAGCGAAATTTTCTGCTCGAGTTCAGTCGACCTCTCCTCTCACTTTAAAGCGAAGCTTCTAGACTAAGCCAAACCTACGACATTTGAGCGCTTCTTTTAACTTGTAGTGGTCGGCCGAAACGTCGAATTCACGTATGGCGTCTATTTGAGCATGGTCGCGAAAGATACGAATGCAGCAGAGAAAGTAAGCAAACACGGATCACTGAGCTCCCAGGTCGGTGGCGCAGTCCTTCGGTACTCGATATCCGACCACTATAGCTTCTTCAACCCAATGTATCAGGCCGATTCAGAGTTCTATATTGCGAGCGACGTCCACCTCTCACTTAGGATCCAGCTAGCAGTTACCCTGGTGTCCTCGTCTATCGAAGTTACCGCCTGGCCATTCGCACGAACACTCCAACGTCTTCACGCAAATTATCATTCATTTTCCCACGGTTGTAAGTTCAGCTCACATTCAAAAGCTATTCTTTCCTGAGTCTTTCCGTATCAGTAAAATTTCTGCAAAAATCGGCGTCGCATGCAGGATGCTTGGGCATATTATTATATGGATGTTGGCTACTGGAATTGATCAGCGCCAACTTGAAATGGGATGGTTGCGTGGCCCAAGGGCTCTACTTATTGAACACCATCAGCTTTGCGGCATTAACCAGCGCGGATCAATCCAGGACCAATGGTTCTTGAACCCCCTGCAAAAGTCTCCGTCGGGGGGTGGAGTAGGACAGGCAGTGTTCCTGTTGACAACGACCATTTGGGGTCAGATTCCTGGGTACCCACGTATAAAGGCCGCCTGCGCAGCCACGTCTAGCTCATCTCTTCCTACCTTCGACCACCACCTTTAAATCTGCTTATATGAATATCATGGGATTCTTCGGCGACGACTCTAGCGAGGCTCAGGCCTACGACCAGGTGCCGCTACATTAGAATCGCTTTTGAATCATCAAGTGCTCGCTGTTCGCCGCCCGCGAGTACGCGAAGCACTGCGAGAAGAACGGCAAGCCCCAGTCGCATGCCGAGGCAAAGGAGCTCCTCGCTGCCTTTGCTGGCGCGTTCATTGACAAGGTTAGTCGTGGCCAATCGATATTTTCCTGGCACTAGAATTGGAATGAAAGAGGTGGAGTCGCACGGGCTCGACTTCGTCGACAAGCAGAAGGCCGAGCACGACGGTGTGTTCCAGTTTTCTCGCCGTCGTCGCCCACTCATAGGCCTTCGTTAGCCCACACAAACGCCAGCGAGGCTGTGGCGTCGGATTTCTGAGCAAATCACGGAGTACAACCCGAATCATGATTGACTAGTAATCTCTTGCGGAATGTATTGAGTTCCGGAAAAGAAAAACGGCAATGATAAGTAGCTTTGGCGAAAACGAAAACGATTCCCCCTGTCCAAGAAAGCGGAGTCCGGTGACAATTCGGGATGTTCTCTTGAACCCACGTTAGGGAGCTTCAAGGCAGTTCCTCCGCCGGGTGCACGAAGTTACAGGCACGCGCACACAAATAGCGATTTCCGCGACAATGACAGAGAGCGCTGATCGTTGAGTTTGAGTTAAGAACAAGCGAGATCGTCCTGGGCAAGATCATGAAAGTAGGCAAGGTTTGGTACAAGTGGGTGGACGATGCAACAGCGAGCAGGGAGGTGAGGACAGTTTCGGGTGGAAAGGTTAATCCATGCAAGGAAATCGTTCTTGAGGTAGCGGCTGTGAACTTACGACGAAGCAAAGTACCCAACGAAGTCGCAATGTTTCTGTAGGCATTCGGCATTTTACTCGGAACGAGGGTTTTAAATGACAGAGTGGTGTCATATGATTTTCCACCCTAGGTTACGAACACGTGAGGCCCCGTGAAACCTAATGCGACCGCCGACAACATCTCAGAGACTTGGAAGCTGGCAGAATCGCTTACGCTGGGTTTATGGAGACGATTTCTGTGATGTGGCCCACAGATGTCGAAACACGGCGGCAACTTTGGTTTTCCGGGTAAGGTCATACACCCAGGGTCTGGGTCCTCGACCCCACGGAGCCACAGTAAAAAGTTGTCCTTCCTTGGGCTCAACAATTTTGGATTCAGGTATTCTGCACACCACAGGGGTGACAATTTTGGTGATCCGGAGGTGGACGACCCGACGACCATCCAAGAACGAGGGCTCGAAGCGGGCGATGGCCGAGCCTGGAAGGGAGCTGTGTTAGCCACGTGGGTAGAATATCATAGTCCGCCGCCACACACCACTGAAAGGGGAGAGTGTGTTGTTATTGCCGAAAATAGAACCGATGGTTAGGGTGTGCAATGATTCGTCAACAACTGTGAGCTTGAGAATTGGCGAGGCGAAGTTCACGGGAAACTCTTGACCGAGGCGAAACAAGATCAACGACGGCGCAATCCGTCTGGCACCGAAAATTTCGCCGCATCGCAAAATTTGTGTTGATGTAACTAGATTCTCGTGCAGGAGGTGATTGGTAAAGCACTGGTAGTGAGGGCGTGCTAACTGAGGCAGAATTATCTGCCAGGGTATCCCTGTGGGCAACAGTAGGTCTTGGCCGTTGGAAAATGAGGATGGCGTGGCATCTGGGAGAATGCGGAAACGCACACCGCCTTTCAGCGGTGCTGCTTCGGGCTCCCGGTGGTAGTATAGGAACCCAGTGGACCCCTTGGGAAACCTCTTTTGTAGATGATACCTGAAATCTGGGTACCGTGGGCCACTACTCAGTGCGGCATTCGAGAATCCAATGAGGAAGGGGTAAATCCGGACCGCTGGTGAGAGGTCCAAATAGTCGCTAGGTTTGATTGAAAGTGGATTCAAGGTGGAAATCATCCGCAATCGACGTCGCTGAGGTGGCTGTTTCACGTCCCTGCGGTCGTGTCAGATGAGAGAATCCATGGCACGGGTGGTTCATACGGAGCGGAGGTGGCGACATTGGAGGCGGAGCGAACCGCAATCAAGCGGAGACGATGGATGACTTGCACGGGCTTCATGGACGGTTGGGTCAATATGCATCATGATGCCGTGAGCTGGCATCAGATGTTATGAAAATTCGTGATGTTCTCACGGGACAACCATGAGAACAAACATCAAACCGAATTTGACCAAATCCTCACTTCAACTTGATCAAGCCCCCCCCCGCCCCCCCCCCCCCCAGTTGATCGCGGTCGTATAGGGCCAAGTTGGCCCCCGGAGTCCGTATACACCCATAATAAACTTGCCACTGGCATCAATCAATTGCTTTTTACCACGCGTTGCCGAGTTCTTCAGCTGGCACCTCCTCGGTAGGGGAAGTCGGTGATTCTCGAGAATCGGCCAGAATCGGTGTTCCTGCTCCTGAGGAGGAACTCGACAGAATCACCAATTCTGGTACCGATTCTGGCGTCGATTCTGTTTCGATTGTCATGACAGGCCTGATTTGATTCCACAGAATCAATTCCAGAATCGGTGCGAGAATCAAACCAGAAACGGGGTTGGTCAAAGCTGACTCGGTTCCGGAGTGATTCAAAATGCAGAATCGAGCGCAGAATTGGTCTGAGAATCAGCCTCAAATCGCAGCTTTGGCCGCTCGATATCGCTATGTAGTTCGAGTGGAGATGATTGAAACCGCGAAATGGCAGAAGTCAACAACTTCTTGTATACAGTACTTTCATCGTTCATGTCAAAAATAAAAATCGAAAACCTGGCGTTGAATATCGATATTCCGGCCGCCGTTAAAACAGAGGGCAAGGAAGCTTCGGACAGAGGGCAAGGAAGCTTCGGATGATTTTGATTTTGCTCCACGACTCAGAGCTCCGGTGCGCGCACTCTTTCTCCACGCAAAACTGGGAATTGTCTCTTTTCTTCAAAGTACTCCGGTGGAATTTTGAACTGGAAGTGGCGAAGGAGCTCTTAAACCATTTTCTGCCAACCGTTTGAACCGATTGGTTTGTCATGCGCTTTACGCGTTGTTTTGACGAGTTGACGTGTTTGTCGGAGTTTGAATCACTCTTTGATCACAACCACCACAAGTCCCATCTATGGACATCGACAAAACACTAACGCGGGTGGAAGAATTGTGGTTCTTCGACGGCGGCCTCGTCGTGCAGGCCGAACAGAGTCTCTATCGTGTATCGGGTGGCATCTTGTCCGCTCGTTCACCTGTTTTCAAGGACATGCTCTCGTTCACGCAGCCACCGAATTCGGAAACCATCGACGGTTGTCCTGTCGTGGAACTCCATGACAGTGCTGCGGATGTTACTTGCTTCCTCCGTGCGATATTCGATTCATCGTGAGTCGCTGAGCCACTTCACTGCGTCGCCGCAAAGTGGATCCGAGTCTAATCTGTGGTCTTAGGTTCTTCGAACCCCACCCCTCTCCCGTTCTGCTAGACCACGTCATCTCGGTCCTCCATCTCAGCAACAAATATTCAGTTGAATACCTTTTGCGTCGTGGGTTGAAGCACCTGTCTTCTAGATATACGACCACCCTGCCTCAATTTGATTTGAGTGGGGAGGAAACCTCAATCATCCTAAAGCCACCCACGGGGAACTACTCCGATATCGACCTTATCCCACAGATCGCCGTTATCCAACTTGCGCGCGAAGTCAACGCGGTCTGGGTTATCCCTACGGCTTTCTATCGTCTTGCTTCAACACGAGAGGATTTCATCGAGAAAATCCTGCACGCTCAAACGTACCACGAGCGGCCAACTACATTGAGTGAGCAGGACCGAAACCTCTTCCTGAAATTTAGTCTATATTTGTCCCACGAGGCACATAGTCTAGGCCGCTTCCTGTACACGCCGGAAACTGTCCCTGGGTGCGAGACTGGTCAGAACTGTAGATTGACGCGTTTGAGCTTCCTGGCGACACTGCATGAGACTTTCGCCCTCGCCCCCATCCCCAGGCTATTGGGCCTCATCTCAGAGGACGATGTCAATGACTACTTGGGGGACTGTTGTCATATTTGCCAATATGCTTCCCGAGAGGCGATTAAGGACACCCGACAGAATATCTGGAACATGCTTCCGGGGTTCTGTGGTCTACCTTCATGGGAGGCCTTGAAGGAAATGAAGGATAAGGCTCTTGAAGAATAATTATCTCCGGTCGAGGAGGTTGGTTCTTTCATTTCTTGTCTGGATCTTGGCGCATACTTATCCTTCGCACTATAGGTGGGTGAGATGGCCGTCCAATAAATCAAGGAGTAGTTCGATTGATGTCGAACGGCCGGGACGACTGGATGTGGAATATGATTTACAAATTCGCCTTGTCACCATTTTCTTTTCAATTTGAATCTCTACTCACTGCACCGACACGCACCGTTCTATATATCCGCCTGAGCGCATTTTCCCGGCTAATCTTCTTCGGCCACAGCTGACCATTGAGCAACATCGAATCTCGAGGTTTAATGCAAAAACAAAAGAAAATGTCGTTAATCGATTGGCGGTGAATCCCCGATCTTCTTTGTTGGAAGTTGCGGCGACGGTACCCTCTGGAAAATGAGACAGAAACATCCCCGTCGCTTTGATTGCCACGCCAACACCGAACGCTGACTATGCCGGCGAAAGGCGCCTGTCGGTAAATAATTGAGCGCCAACTAAACTACTTCATTGGCTGAGACCTTGCTTGCTAAAAGGCTAAGCCGAGTCCTTCAAATTAGTGCTTTCCCAGCTCTGCTGTGCTCACTGCTCAGATCTCAACTGGGAAATAAATTTGACAAAGTTGAATGTAATTACGGGTACCTCGGATGGGCGGGATCATTTGATTCCACGAAAAGTGGGCCTGTATATTTGTTGTTTTCCAGTCAGGGTGAACGACTATGTAGGAATAGTTATACCGCCCAAATAGGAAACACGGTGTTGTCCGTGCGGTTAATTCTGACAATACTTATATCCAGTACGCTTCTATGAAAGGCTGTTGGATCCCCAAGACGAGAAATTGAGGGAGGTAGAGTATGACAAGCATTGACATTGAATGCGTCACTGAAACCCACAATGTTCCTGATATATAAACTTTACGTGCGTTCAGTTGGACCGCAGCACCATCAAGGCAGGTTTAACCTCGATGTTCAACGTTAACGCGCTCAGCCCGCCTCAACTTGAACTCTGCTCACTACAACTTGAACTCTGCTCACTACAACTCAGATTCTAAGGCCATTAGGTGGGCTTAGGGTAGACCTCCTATTGGTATTAAATTGAAGAATCGCCAGCCAGGTCTAGATACGGACTTCAACGGTTCAATCGGCGGTTCCTACCCATCCCTAAACACTTGTTGATCAGCGACATTCAAATGATCTCGGCCCCGTCAAGACAGCATGATCATTAAAACCTTCCGCCAGTCATCATAACGCTAAACCTAACCCTCGATTGCACCTCGAAGCAGGCGGGCCAAAATTTAAGTTGTTCCGAAACCTCCTGACGGCAAATCCAACCGTGAGAAAATTCTACACCGCCTCGTCCGCTTCATATTGGCTTGGAACTGTCTGACAACAGTGCAGACCGTTAACGGAGCAGATACTCTCACAAACATTTAGGATCTCCGCCATTGGAGCAACGCGTGAATCTCGACGATAGGTCCGAGATGCTTGTACACCGCTCTGATGATGTTCGAGTAAGTATGTTTATTCGCATCATCTGAAAATACCCTCGGTGAATCAAGATTACCTGGTCTGAGGCAGCGGGTGGATGGTATATGAATACATGGATGTGAAACTCGAGACGACAAAGGAGAGTATGCACATTGCATAGTAAGTCAACGTATCATTGACAATGATACACAGATGTTGAACTAACTTGAAAGGCCGGATAATAACGTAGTCCGCGATTGGTCGTGTATTCAATCACAAATGCTCACAAAGACACGCATGCTTATCTCGGAGCTCAGACCGACTGATCCACCGACGTCGGACTCATATCGTTGCTGACTCCGCTCGTTTTCGTTCGCACTCAATCGAACATTACTCAGGGCGGGAACTACTTACTCTCCGCACCGCACTGACCCACTCCCACTCCACTTCATGCAAATGTCATCCGGAACTTATATGCACTGGACTTTAGGTCTAGCCCCTCGGGCGCAGCCAGACGCGCGCACCGAACACCGCCCGACTTTCACTTGAGATCCGGAGGCGGGGGGAAGGCGACGTCATAGATTAGATCCCGACTTGCCGAAATCTAATCTTATCGTCGTGGAAAGGTTGAACAAATTGGGAACAAGAACACTGTGGGTTGAGTCTGTATGAGGGCGAATATTATTCTCACGTAGGGAAAGGTACGTACAACGTCCGTCCCGTCATTGTTTTACCTGTACTTTGTCCCCGCATTCGGCGATCGTTTGTCCTCGCTTAAAATAAGGTTAACTTGAAGAGGTTGAATGTCCAAGGCCACTTCAGTTTATTTCCCGATGGGAAATCGCCATTAACCACCGCGCTCTTGTACTTTGCCTCCGCGTCGCTCGATTTGGTTAGCTTGGCGCCACTGAGTCCCCCGCGCCCTTGTACTTTGTCTTTCGTTCTATTGTGCACCTGATCTGGCTAGCCGCCCTTCTGTTGTGGGACGTTGTTCTTGGATAATTACACGTACGCCGGTGGGAGGTATAGACTGCAACCGTGGCTTGTACATGTACTTGGCCGTTTAATAAATTGCCGATGAGAAATAATGGATGGTTCTTGTACTTTGCATGGACAACAAAAATAATCAAGGTTCGCTACAACGTGCAAGAAGACTCAAGTTCGAGTGACGAGCTTGAAAGTCCTCACCGCGTCGAGCTGTACTTTGTATTATTCTTCCGCCGCTTCGGCGTCGGGAGGCTGCTCTTGTACTAGTCATTGTTCTTCTACCATTTGTGCGTGTCAGTCAGCGCGTTTGGAAAAACAGTGCAACTTAGCTCTCAGAACAAGGGATTTGCCTGGCAACCCACCCACGGTATGCATTGCTTGGTTCACAATTGCGAAAATCGCCCAAAGCGGCGGATCAATTGAGAATGCTCCCGGTTTGATGCGTTTCACAGCCACCCATTAGGCCAGATCCGGGATGCAGACTCTCACCTCGACCGCGACGTCGACCTCGAATGAACGTTAATGAGCCTCAATTGCACCTCAATTGACCCTCTGGCGTCACTATTGCCTCAGTCCAAGCTGTCTGGATGCTCCCCATACCTCTCGCGCCTCACTGGCTCCCTGAAACTCCAAGTCTCTCAGGCTATCAAGGACGTCTCCAAATGCACATGGAACTCACTCTGTCCGAAAGGAGACCTGTCTGAGCTCGGATAACGGGCCTGAAACACAGCACCAACCCTAAAATTACACACCCCTTTAAAGGATCCGCCTCTTGAGCGTGGAGCCAATTCCATCCGCTTTGCTTGCGACCCTCCGGCCCCCCTCCCTCCGCCCTCCTCCGTCGTCGCAGCTTCATCTCATTCAACACTCAATGGCCTCTGCCTGCATCGCCGCCTCGTGGACTGCGTCCTTGCCCTACCCTGCTTCCCGCCACCAGCAATATCAGCAGACCCCGCTGCGCCCCTCTACCGCGACCTGGAACACAAAGTTTCCCCCCGGGCTCAATTTGGATTTATCCCTGCCCGCTGCGACGCCCAAGCGCACGCCTATCGGGATGACTCGCTACGCACCGTCAACGAGCTCGACAGAGCTGTACCCTGGACCGCAGAAACCCCGTCTGCGCCTCGCTACCCCCCACCTCTTCCGCTCCTCCCCCTTCCGTCGAGCCGACGAGGCGCTTCGACCCCTTCGCGGAGGACGATGCGCCGGTGGCCAGCTCTTCCCAAAATACACCACCCCCTTCCCGCGGACGTCCACTCACCCCCCTTGCTATAACCGTACCCGCACCAGCACCAGCAGTGGAGGGAGGAAGAGTGGGAAGGCGCCGTGCCCCGTCCTTCTCCGCCGGCACCCCCCGTCCCAGCGCGCCCCTCTCCACGCTCTCAGCGCTATCGTGCGCACCTTCACCCGCACCGTCGCTTGCGCGCGCGCGCTCCCCGCCGACAGACGTTGTCGGGAGTGTAAGCGCACCACCGGTGCCCATGGCACCCACCCCCTTCCACGCGCGACACTACCCCACCTCCGACGCCCGTGCCCGCCTCCTCGCGCGCACCTTGTTAAACCGCATCCACGCCGTCGGCCGTCCGCGCTCGATGTACTCCTGCGGCTCCTCGTCGTCGCCCTACTCCCGGACGAGTATGGGTGGATGTAGAGTTGGCAATGGGTATGAAAGCGAGTGCGGTGGGAGGGGGTACGTGCCGAGTCGGTTGAGCGAGTGTGTTGTGGCTGCGTGCTAGCCTAACTCCTGCTCCCTACTTCCTCCTTCCTCCTTACGACTTGCGATTGGGCTTACGGGACATTGTTGTATTGTATATGATATCTGGGTCTCCTCCACATTCTTACGACCACCACACAATCACTTGCATCCTTTTCTTTCGCTTTCCCTTACATCTTCACCTTCGTCCTGCATATACGATCTTAACCCTTCACCGTCACTCCTTCGAGCCGCTCACAAAAGCTCTTATCACCTTTGCCTGACTCTGCTACCTTAGACTACTTATTATAATAGCTGTATTTACCGTGTACTAGAAACAAACAAAGACGAGAAGTGCTCTCGTCCCTCTTTTCCCTCTTCCTCGCATTCCCACCTTAGTCCCGCGGCCGACTCCACCCCATTTCTGTTGGCGCTTCCGTCCCTCCCAACCTCTACTGTATCTCTTTCCCCGCCCATGCGCCGGCGTCAACTCCACACGTCCGTTGACGTCAAAAGTTGACGCGAATTAATAAATATTTGAATGGGAGCGAAGGTCAGCGCCTCTGCGATCCGTTGATGGTCTAATGTTTCTTGATTTGGACCATCATCGTCGGCGTTTTCGAGGAAGTTGTCTCAGTCTGCAAGTGGACCGCTGTGTCAGTTCGCTGGGATCATACGATTACGACATATCTATGTCCAAGCCACTAGCACGCGGCCAAGTCAACGGCTGTCTCGACAATCTGTCTCAGTGTCTGTGAGCCCGAGATCCTTTCATTTGGCGTCAAGTTGAGATCCACGGGACCCTCGACCCCGAGTGCCATGGCCGGGGCTGCATACTATGACGACGCGTGGAAGGACCCCTGATAATCAGGCCAAATGCCTGATCCCGATCCAGGCAAATTTGGAGAAAATTTCGTGTTTTGCCTGTGTCAAATCCCGGCAAAACGACCCAAATTTTGCCAAATTTCAGCGCAGGCCTGTGTAAAATCCCGGCAGACTCAGGAGCTTGAGGCATTTTTTTCCTCAACCCTGTGTGTTTCGAGGAGTTTCAAGGGCAAACAATTGGTCTGGTCCAAAGATCACGGCGAAAGCGTGCAAAAACGGTTATTGCGGACGAAAATTTTAATTTTTGGGCCTTGGGGGACACAAATTTGGTCCAAAATTCTACTCAGGCCTGTGCCAATCCCGGCAAAATCAGCAGATTTTGAGGTTTTGAATCCCGACAAGTTGGCCTCCGACTGGAACAGGCATTTTGGGTGACTATCAGGGGTCCTCGCGTGGAGAGGTCTGGAGAGGATCTAATCTGTGCTCATACCCTGTCGGGCGAAGAGGATCTTATCTGTGCGCATGCTCGGAGAGACCGGGACGACTGAGATGTAATCTGTATACACCACGTTGCCACGACACGAACCCGGGATCCTCGACTCGGACTGGCCGGGCCTATACAGATAACGACGCGACTCAATGTCCGGGCTGACGCGTACGGACGACGCGACTGAATAACGGGATCTTCCATTCGGAGTGACTGGGGCATGGCGACACGACTACGCTTGAGCTGTACACGAAGAACGTAACTATAAGACGGCGACGACGGGCGGAGGATCTATTCTGTGCGCGCGACTACGACTACAGGGAGCGAAAATTGACGACCGTGGACGACATGCGACAAAGAGGATCTAATCTAATCTAAGCTATGGACAAGACGACGTGCGACAACGGGATCCTCGACTCGGAGTTTCTGGGCCAAGGCCAGAGAAGGCACTGTATAACTACGTGCGCCCGCGACGACGACTCGGAGCCCGAATCTGCCGCGGTGGCTTCGAATTGAGTAGCACGCCGATACTACTAGTAAGATCGGCTCCGGGGTCTCTCTCCCCAAGACCGAGCACTAACTGGGAGGCGTATTCAATTGTATTATATTATCACGACTACGACGACCGCACCGCCCTCAGCGCCAGCATGAGCGCGGCGGACTATGCTGAAGATATTCTAAGCTAGACTTACGACGACGACTCCTCGGGCGGACTGGCCGGACCTGCTATTCGAGGACGATGAAGACGCTCTTTCCTCAGACCTCAGTCTGCTCCTCGCGGTCTCTCTGCTCTAGATGCGATACCGCCTGTGCGGCGACAGTCTATTAGTACCTGGGGCTTGCGTTGGTACTCCGTCTTAAGCCCAGTGCACGCTTTCGCAGCGGAGATGGATGGATAGTGGGCGCGACCGATTCTCGACCTCGTTAGGGCTGCGCCTACGGCTACGGCTACGGGAAGCGGGAATCTGTGCGCACACGACCCGATACGACGGGCATCCTCGAATCGGATGGGAATGCTCGGGACGACGATGACGATCAAATCTGCGCAAGGCGAGCAGAATGCGCAACACACACGACCTATCCCAGTCGACCGGAGCTTGCACCGATCCCAGTGCCAGTCTGCTCGGCGGGGATGGGTGGTCGGGCACGTCATCTCGGTTCTCGACCTCAGTGTAGCTATGCGCGTAGACGGGCGTCCGTGACTGAAGGCCCGGAGCGCGAATCTGCGATGGCGGCGCCTTTGAATTACGAGCAATTTTTTTTTTTTTTTCGTGGTGTCGTGTCCCAAGGCCCTCAGGCTACCTAGCGATTCTCCATCGATTGCCCACTTCCATGTCGGAATGTTGGTTC
Organism: Mycena alexandri; assembly: GCA_029233265.1. Lineage (NCBI taxonomy): Eukaryota > Fungi > Basidiomycota > Agaricomycetes > Agaricales > Mycenaceae > Mycena > Mycena alexandri. The sequence continues at coordinate 58,712 of JARJCM010000261.1, forward strand.
CGCTAGCCTTCCAAGCCTCCGAGAGAGTGCCGACCGGTTACATATATGGAAGCGATCGTGAGGTGCGTCAAGTGCGTCGAGCGAGTATGCTCGGAGTATATTTTCCTCGAATCAATGATTTATTACTGCTGCGCCGCCGACCCTCTTCCCCTGTCAAATTCATTTTCAATTGACACCAAGCGCAGCAGTCTCCACCCATACGCACCGACTCAGACTCGGAGATGCGGACCCACAAAAGTCGTCAATCATCTCCTCGCCAATCATTCCTAACAACATCCCTGCAATCCTGCAACGCCCCTTGTGCAGGATCGTCCCAGATCGTCACCCTGGGCAATTGAGTCATACCTGTTTCCTTCCTTTTTCCGGTCGAGAGTGGGAAAAAAACTCCGATTCCGCAACTTCGCGCATCAAGTAAATCTTCAAGTCTTCTCCTCCTTCAATGCTCCTTTACATTATTCTTGTTCAGGCCATCCTGGCCGCCCACTCTCTTGCTGCTTTGTTTCCTCCAACCAACCAGACCACACAATCCGCCGCTTTACAAGCTTGTAGTCAGCTAACTGACACGCTTGGCCCTTCGCTCGTCCAGTCATCCGGCGCGCAATATGAAGGAGCAACGACCAATGCTTGGAACCTACTGAATACCGAGTTTCAGCCCACCTGCATCGTTTTCCCGCAGATATCGCAGCATGTGCAGACAGCGATGAAAGCCATCTACGACGCGGGGTCTCATTACGCCTCCAAGCCGGATCTCACAGCGCCATGAAAGGCTGGAAAGTCATTCCTTGTTCGAAAAATTAAGACACACTGATGCTTCATGACTCGTGGTTGCATTGCGAACACAGAGTCATGAAAGAGAAGAGAGGATTAGTAGTTGTTTAGCACCAGTTCAACTCACACAATTAAACTCCCGCAAAGAACAAGAGAACAAGGGAATAGAAACTGAACACCGTGAAGCAACGGTTGTAGCTCACGGGGGCCGGTGCAACCTAGGCATTTCAGATTAATGATTCAGGAAGGGGAGGGAAAGAAGATGAATTACTGACTACGAGTTGAGGATGGCTGAATTCACAGAGTACTTAGAACGAGCCACTAGTGTGGCAAACGCAAGGCAAACAGTGATGGGCCACACTTAGAATACAAGAACAAAAAAATATGTACATAGCAACGTGATTCAAAGTCAAGGGCTTCAACAACACAATGGTATAACATTTTGTTCTGTTTGCACAATTGCAGAGCTAATTGTAGAGTAGACGAAGACTTTCGACTCAGGAGGGACGCTCTCACCGGCGCGGCCGGCTCCCGCCTGCTCGAGTTGCTCTAGGGATGAGGACCTGTTCTGCGCGTGCGCTTGCCGAGGGAGGTAGAGTGCCTACGAGTGTTCGTTACGAACCGAACACCAGTGCGAGGAAAAGAAGGGGGAGAAAGCCGGTGAAGAACATGGTTCGAATCGACGAACAAAGTAGAGGAGTGGTAGAAGAGAATAACGCGATGGCAAGGCACAGTATTTGATCGCGGTTTGAACTCGAGCGCAGCAAGAGCAAGTCCATCGCGCGCAGCGCCAGTGATGCGCCCGTCCTCGCAAGAGGCATCACGAATGGAATCTTCTTGGATGGCGGAGTCTCGGGGTCGCCGATACAAGTAGCGGCTGCCAGTTGAGCAAATACAATCCAGTCCCTTCCGATATTTCTATGCGAGAGCGAAGATCAGCTATAATACATACATACTTGCACTCTATACTCATGCGACCTCGACGCCGCCAACGCTAACTGCGATGCGGATTGGAAATGGTGAAATGCCAGTGGCGTTGGTGATGAGGGGCACCGCTGTTCGGCCCTTCTCCGAGGACGTGTGCACGAGCATCGTTTGAACGGCTTTCGTGAGCGTCGAGGCGAGTGTCGTCAGGAATTGGTGCCGGTCTGTTCACCCAAGTTAAACGCGTATTTATTTATGCAAGCACATACCGCTATCGGACTTGGGCTGACGCAGCTCAGCGTTGATTATCCTGAGGAGGCAATGAGTGCAAGGGAAAGGTGCGCAGGGGTGCGCACCATTGCTCCCACGGAACTTCCTCTTCACCCATGTATACCTGGAACCACGACTTCTTGGGCCGCTTCTCAGAGAAGGTCACTGTAATCTAGTGATCCTATCAAGCGACTGAATGAAAAAACCGTAGTAGGTGAAGCGAACCTGACCCCGCTTACTGACCCCGCCCTCCACACCGCGCCAGAACGCCTCAACCTTCTCGTTTACAAGCTGCTCCATCTCTGGATCCGATACGCCGGGCTGGGTACGAAGCTAGTAAGGTTACGGGCGCAGAAATATTCAGCTCCTCTCAGACCATCGTTACATCGAGAACATCGAATGTTTGAGGTTTCACGAGGCCGAAAAGGCGATGAAAAAGGATGGCGTGTAAGACGCCTTGGAGAACCTCCTTCGTTGTATGCCGATCCAACACCTAGGGCATGCATTTGAGCAGGTTACAGGACCACAAGGAAGATTATACAAGGTCAATAGTTATCGTTGGATGAGGATTGTTCATGGCCTTCCGGTGGCGGGATGTTTGGCTGGATCGTTTGCGTCAAATGTTATGTTTGCTCCTGATTGGCAAAAGCTGCTTTCTTCCGGTTCCGACCACGGGCACCCGGACGGGTGAGTCAATCGGACGGCGGAGAAGAAGGAGCAGCAGCAGCTCGCGGACCAGGGGGATGATTGGCGGTCGGATGTGTATGTTTCTTCTGCGCTTTTCGTTATTTTTCTCTGGTGTGCTCATAGCGCCTGCAGATTTGATATTAAGTCTTCCAAAGCGACGCCTGGTTCCGAGCAGACGACGAAGACGACGACCAAGGCGACGGCTGGTACCCCGGTGAAGGGTTCCGCCTGAAATGGTTTTCACATGCACACAAGAGTCAAATTGTAATCAGATGGGCCTTGACAAGTCTCGACAATTGTATCTCGGACAATTATTATGTTTCTATCTCTCCATTTGAGTGACCTGCGTCGCGCGTAGGCTTGATACCATCAGCCTCTAGTATTTCTTGGTGGAAGTTCAAGACAGTCGTGCATACGCCGTGACTTTCGGTCATTATTATCCGACGCTTTGACAAATGCTCTTCGACAAAGACCACCATGCCGCAGCTACCCCAAGAGCTCATCGATGCCATTATCGAGGATGTTCCAGGGTCGAGTCTCAAGGCTTGCTCGTTGGCAGCGACGGCATTCGTTACTTCCAGCCAACGTCGCCTTTTCTGCTGGATGTCGCTCTCGGACATCCCCTCCTATGAGCGTACAGCCATTCTCCTCGCTTCATCTCCTCATCTCGCGAAATACTTTCACTTTTTGGCCCTGGATATCAAAGTCATCCCAACGGAATTTGTCCTTCTCAAGCTGATCCTGGCCCAGTTGACGGAGCTCGAGCATCTTGCGATTATCGGGGATGTGATGTTCGGCTGGAACCAACTCGAGCGCAATCCTTGCCTCATCGACATTCTTTCGCTTCCAACACTTACGGCTTTTGCGGTGAAAGATCTGGGCGATGTTCCATCCGCCCTAATCTCGCGGGCGCTCGCCTCTTTCGAACAGGTGGTGCTTTCCCGCGTCAACATTGTCGACGAGGAGCAGGACACAGAGGATTGGTCCTCTCCGGGAAACCTTTGGCACCTCGTCGTCCTCCTAGATTACGACGAGATGATTACTTCCTGGGCACTGAATGCAAAGCGCCTGCAACTGCTGCGTCAAATCAAGCGACTTTCCCTGATGTCTCCTGCGTTCCCCGAGCTGCTGTTCCCCCAATTGGTGAAGCTACTTTCTGCTTCCTCGAGTACGCTGCAGCATCTAGAAATCGAATTGAGTATGTACTTCACCACAACATGATCAGCGTTCACTAAAATGGTTCCCCAGACGCGCCTCCTCCTGCTCTTCCCACTCTTCCTTCGCTGACGGTCCTAGACCTCATCCTCGACGTAGAGGTGGCAAAAAACCCAGCGAGGTTTAATTCCATACTCTCCGACACCGTAGCCTCGATGCCGCACCTCGAGGTCCTAACCATCGCGCTGCTGGATGCGCCGTTGAATGGCACCGCTCGCCCTCAGTGGACGAGTCACAGGCCCGGGCAGTGGGCGGACCTCGATTCCACTTTAACGGACCTGCCGAATTTGCGTGAGGCCAATCTCTCGCTCCGCAATTTCGGCAGCGAGCCACAAAGATATGCGGTGTTTGTCCAGTATATGCAGGCACATCTTCCGCGCGCTTTCGATGCGGGATTGATCAAGTTTTCATCTGATTTCTGCTTCCTGCATCCGATGGATCGCTTTGCGCGAATGGTGCGAGGAAGACTTTCCTTTAGCCTTGATTAATATCTTTTTAGTTTTACCCCCGGGTTTTGGTTGAATTGAAACTACGGATTATCATTTACTTTCTTCCGGTTCCGACCACCGACTTGTCCCAGCTCGAAAACCTCTGAGGTCCCGGCCGAGTTGACTCGCAGCCTCAGTATAAACGCTACTTCTCGAGGCGAAACCGCCGAGCTGCCAGCAGTGCCGAATGCCCCCAAAAGCTTCTATCGGGCCACCTTCCTCAACCTTTTCCCGCAACTCGCCGAGAGCACCTCAGGCGTCGGTCCTCGGAGCCCACCTAAGCTTTCATACTGACGCCTATCTTTCACACGGCGGACAATCGTTTGTCCTTTTCTGATCCGGCGCACGATGTCCTTTGACCCGGCTTTGCAATGTCCTTTTCCTAACTCCGGCCGCTTTGGCCTTTCGGGCTTTGCCGCGACCACGCTGCGGCCTCGCGCCACTTATCTCAAACGACTTTTGTATTAATTAAAAATAATTATATTTGCTTGTTACAAGGCAGATAGCTAAGTGCAAGACTGAATAACGCTAAGTGAAAAGAGCAAAGGCAAGACAAGTCCTCGCAAAGCGCCGATCAAACGCGTCGGACCGACGGCCCGACCTCGGCCCTATTGCCGATCCCGCTCTTCTTCCTGCCACGCACAATACGACGAAATAACCCGTACACGGAGTATTATACCTGGAGGAAGTGCGCGTGTTCGTCTCAAAGTCGAAGGGTTCAGCGAGTCGAAGGGTTTAGCGAGGCGGGGAGCCTGTGGGGGGGAAGGAGTGAGTGCGAGCGGGCGAGCGAGGGTGGAGTGGAACGAGGGCGGGAGAGCGGGTGCGGGAAGTAAGAGGTGTTTGACGTGCGGCGTTGCAAGCGCGTTCGACGCGGGAGTGGGATTCGGGGGTGCGCGGGGGGAACGGCGCCATACAGTGCCGCCGAAGCGAGGAATGGGCAATACGGAGGAGGAGCGGGGAGGAGGGGGAGGAGGGAGGAGGGGGAGGAGGGAGAGGGGGGAGGAGGGGGAGGAGGGGGAGGAGGTAGGGAATACGCTGGGGGCGCACGGTACTGCGCAGCGTGTATGGGGATTCGACGCGGAAGGCGGATTCGGAGGTGCGCGGGGGGAACGGCGCCATACAGTGCCTGCCGAAGTAAGAAACGGGTAATACGGAGGAGGAGCGGGGGGTGGAAGACGCTGGGGGCGCGCGGGTACTGCGCAGCATGTATGGGGGTGAGGGAGGGAGGGCGTGTGCAGGTCGGCGGCCGCTCCACGCAGTCGGAGTCGAATCTTGGTGGTCGGATCGCGTCGTGGTCGTAGTCGGACGTCCACACCCGCACTGTGCGTATCGTCTCTGCGCGTTCGGAGCGAATGTGACCGTCCAAATTTGGACAGTCACTACCATTTACCTCCCTCTTCCTCCTTGCCTCCTTCCCTCCTCCTCCGCTCCGTCTCTCCCCCCGTCTCTGCTTGCTGGGTCTTGTTCCCCGCCCCTGCCCTGTTGCTGCTGCTGAGGAGAGCGGGGGGCCTCTCTTGTTGGCTGGAAAACATGCCGCCCACTCGCTCTGCCCGCATATCTCAGCATCGGCAGCCTCGTCTGTGTACCGACGCCGCCCTCGTTGCCGCCGCCGCCGCCGCCGCGTCCTGCCCCGCTGCTTACTGCGGCCGAATCGTTCGGGTCGATGCTGATGACCACCAAGACGACGCTGCTTCCAGCGACGACCTTGCTACCTGCCGCCGATCTATTCGTATAGCCGCCGCCATCGCTGCCGTCCCCGCCGTCTCCGCCGCGTTCGGCCCCGCTGCCCTCCGCCGATCTCCTCGAATCGCCAATCTCTCCCGCCCGACCCGTGCGTACTCGCTGGAAGTCGACCCCGCCCGCCGTCTCCCACCGATGGCGCGGTCCGCCGCTCGGCGCTACATCCTGGGTCAACCGTTCGTTGACCAGGTCGTGCTGCAGCTGGCCAACTCCGGGCTGTACGCGCGCGACCCCAGCGAAGGGGCAGTGTACTGCTTCCTCGAGGTGAAGAAGGACGAATACGACGGCGTCAAGGACGGCACCGTATCCCTCACCGAGTTGCTCCCCTCGCTCCGAGTGAAATTCGGAAGCACGATGGACGTCTCCCGCCGACGCCAGGGGTACGCGAAATGCGACGCCGGTGGCCACAGACGGCTCTGGCTATTCTCGTTCCGAACGAGGCAGCGGTACCGCATCGGTGGGCATTCTCCCTGATATTTCCACCCGCACTCATCCCTTTCCCAGAACGCCTATGTCACCTTGCATTTCTGTGCGAGGCCGAGCGCAATATCGTGCGCTGCTCGGGATGCCGGGTTTCCCACAGGGAACTGTGGCGTTTCCTGCAGGTAGCGCGGTCGTTATCGAACTTGAAGCAAATCATCACGGAGTTCCTCACCGCTATCGGCGAGCAGCCGGTAATGTAAGTGCTCTCTTGCATTCTCCTTTCCTCCCTGATCTTCGCTTCAGCACCGAGCTCGACGACCACCGCTACGCTTACCAATAGTCAACACGCTCCTTACTTTCTTGGAAAAGACCTGTAGCATATTGTAGTATTACCTGTAGATACATTAGCTTGCTGATTTCAGCGTGTAAATAATGTACCTCACTTGCATATTATCGCCATTGTCCCTGTAGATACGTCTGGCTTCAAACGTTGGCAGTAAATCCCCCAGTCCACGCACGGTAACGAATTGACGTGGACGGTTCGCGAATCAAAGATCTAATCTTGTTATCGCATCAATTTCTTTGATAAGGACAAAGCCGATCCTCACCTTGTCCTTAACGTCCGACATTCGAGTGGCCCTCCGTTATTAATCGAAATGGACGTGGATCCACGGGGCAGGAAAAAACTATGCGTTGTGTTTATGCCGCTCTCACGACTGTTGTAACCAAACCTGGCTCGTGAACGATGGGTCAACAAAGAAAGGGGTATGGTATTCGAAGAGTACCATAAGGGCCCACAGTAAGGAAGACGCCAACCTGTTGGCGTCTGGTCATTTGCCGGCGGTAAGACCCTGCATGCTTTCAGCGAACGGGATACCGATTTGCATTCAGATTCAGACTCACAAAGCAGACGCGGTGAAACAACCAGCGCCGAAGGATAAGCGCCCCAGGGCTCCTGAAGCCGGGCGTGACGACGAAGACGTAGAAGGGGAAGATACGAGTTAGTTTGGTAAATGTCTTGAGTGCAAGGTGTTGATTTGTTTTCCTTTTCAGGCCCCGCAACCGCCCGTCGTCGTCTTACTTTCGTGGCTTGCACACTCGTGTCTTGGCTGCATATTATATGCGGTCTCAGCCGAGAGGCCAGCAGCACGGTGCTCGCGGTCTTCGGTATCATGATCGCTATGTCCACCGCGTCAGACGCTGGACGAGCCGTAGCTGTAATATAAAGTCAAAGTGTACTGGCTGTAGCCATGTGGTGGTGTTGTCTTCTAACATGGCTCTAGCCATAGCCTGGGTAGGCCTATATAATGCACCTTTGTACTACCAGTTTCCCCGGCCACCCATTGCCTTTTCGGGCCATTTTCGCCGGTTCTGATTGCTCAAAATCAACCATCAACATCCGCCGAATCAGTAATTGCATCAATCCTTTTCGGCACATCAATATTTGATCGTTGGCTGCCTTTGCCACATCAATATTTGATCGTTGGCTCCTTTAATGTACCCGGCGATTCTGATTTGCGTACGCCCAATATTTGATCGTTGGCTCCTTTAATGTACCCCGGCGATTCTGATTTGCGTACGCCAAACGTTCTTCCCCTTCAGCTCCCGTTTACTCCCTTACATTCATTCGCCCTTTTTTGTATCCTTCTAAATTATATCATTACAAATTGTTATATATTATTATTGCCGCCATACTCTCTACTTTGTTTCCTTCGACTACATTCTCCTCCGTCGTTGGGACTTCACCGGTCGACTTCATTCCCCAACAATAATATTCGCATCATCTCGCATCAATCTTACGTTACCTCAGCTCTGTCAAACATAAGTCCCTCGATTCCAAGTTTCATTACATTTCGGTATCCGCGGGACCTCAGGTCTAAATTCTATAAGAAATAGAAACTTCAAGCCACTATTGGGAGTCATGAAAAGAAAAGCGCAGCGTGATAAAAGAAGGAAATGTGCCGCGAGAAGTCCTAGTACTAACATCACCACCGCACAGCCTAGCTTTACTACTACTCGATCCCCACACCGAGTTCAGCCGCAAGCAAACCGCGCAGCATCCACTTGACATCTGTGACTGCCTCTGCCCACGACTCCCGGTCCTCCCTCATCGTCCCGCTCGCCTCCGTCGTTAAACCCCACCAGTACAGCGACGCCACAACATTCAGTACCCCGTTTTGCCCTGCGTGTCGCAGGGTCTTCCACCCGCCATCCCCATACGTCTCACGAGTGAAGCGACCCGGTGTTCCAACGTCTTTTTCACGCCAACTGGGTTGCAAGCTCCCCCACCATTTTCGCCACTCCCGCTCGAAAACTGCGAGGGAATTAATATATACCCCCGGGCCAGTCTCCCCTTTCTTCTTCCGACCACCACGCGCCATCGCAATCCAACTCGATACCTGTGAGGGGCGATCCTTCCCTCCAATCCCTTTCCCCGGGTCCTCTCTCCACTTGTACGCCCTTTCCACCGCTGTCAGCAGCGCTAGCACCCCGTTAAAACTGTCTCCCAGGTTCACCGCACTGATCTCCGGGTACACCGTCTTGAACCACGCTCCCGCATCCTCTGGGCAAGCCGGGATCTCCTCGCTCCCCCAGTACTTCCGGACCGCGCTGCTGTCAGGCGGCGCCGGTGCAGCAGTACCCCCGGCCGCGTACCAGTGCCGCTGCCGTTGCTGATACCGGTGGTGCTCCGCCTCTCGGCGCAACTCCTCGGGGGGGAGGAGGTGGCGTCGCCTCGCGACGCGGCGGGGGGGGAGGAGGTGGAGGCGGCGGCGGCGTCACCTCGCGACGCGGCGGGGGGGGAGGAGGCGGTGCGTTTTCTTGGGGTGGATCTGCAGGCGCATCTGGCATCTCCACGTCGCCTGTTCTTTCGTTAGCCACCATAATAATCATCCTAATGTTCTTCAAGCTCACCGGCAGAGTTACCCTCCTCATGTAGCCGATTGGGTTGACGGGTTTCGCCATCCGCGGGTGCGACACCTTGTCCCTTCTTGAATTTCGGCTTCGGTTTAGGGCGGGACGGCGCGGCCGCACCCTTGGACTTGATGGGCGGGATGTGAGCGTGTGGATGCTCCTCTGCGTACCGCCGATTAACTTCGGCCAGCAGCCCGCGGTTGATCTCCATATTGGCGCGCCGCTGCTGCTCGTACGTAAGCTCAGGCGGCTCTTCTGGTGCTGCTGGAGCCGGTCCCCGCGCCCTCTTCTTCGTCCCGTCCTTCTCCTTCTCCTCCCCCTTTCTCTTCTTCGTTCCCTCCTGCTCCTGCTCCCGCTCTGCCTCCTTCCCCTTCCCCTTCCCCTTCCCCTTTGCCTTTGCCTTCTCCTTCGCTTTCTTCTGCTTCTTTTTCTCCTTCTCCTTCGCCGCTGCCGCCTTCTTCCCCGTCCTTGCCTTCTTCCTCGCCGCGTCGGAGTCGCTCTCAGACCCCGACTCGTCACTCTCTTCGTCGCTCGATCCCGAGGACTCGTCCGAATCAGAATCCGACTCGGAAGAGGACTCCGACTCGGAAGAGGAGGCGTCTGAGCGCAACCTGTCGTCGATAGTGTACTGGGCGCGCCCCAGGCCTCCAACCCTCGACGCCGCACCTGAACCCTCCCCCTCATCGGGAAGCGCCGCCTCTGCGCACTCCGTGGGAGCTGTAAGCGTGAAACGAAAGAAATTCTCTTTAGTACTATCATTTAAGAACCGCAATGTATTATTTAACTTACTGAACGCGGTCACGAGGTATTCCTTCATGAAATTTACGACGTTGTCGCTGAAACGTGTCTTCTGCCAGTTAGGAAAGTGGCACGGTGCCGGCCCTAGATTCCGCCCATGGGACACGCTTTTTGACGCGTTAATTTTTGCTCCCTCGCTACATGGAAAGAAAACCTACGTGAGCGTCCTCAATTCCCCCCCGAACTCGGGAAATGGTCCCCCGAAGACTGCGAACGAATGCAAGCCCGTGTACTGGCCCACCCCTTCCAGGATTTTAGATACGAAGGGCCCCAAGGCAGCGATGCATCTACGGTTTTGTTAGTGACGTGTTCACCATTTAACCACTGCGCAATTGCAATTCATCCACTTACTTCTGCCGTTCCTCTGGCGCCTTCGAAGGCCCGGCCTTCATGGCCGCGACGTACTCCTCCCTCGCCTTCATTGCCTCCTGTTTCGCTCGCGACCGCAGCTGCTCTTGATCCGACTCGGACAGCTCTGCAAACAGCTCGCGCGCAACTTGCGCGCGGAAAGGGGCCCCAGGAGACTTCTTCGTCTTCGCATTAATGCCGTCGTCCTCCATTGGAGTCGCTGCCCAGCGCGCGGCGACCACTGGCGCGATCTCGGTATCATACGACTCGTGCATGTACTGTTGAAATGCCTGACGAGCCTTGGGAGGAGCGGTGATGCCGGCCAGTTTCGCTAGAAGGATCGCCCAGGGGTCCCGAGTTCGGTCCATCTTGCTAGGCCTTTGCAGTTTACGCGCGCGATATTTCAGCCACCGTCCGATACGCTGTTTAATAGAAGAGACATCAGTCATGTGCCGCACCCACCGATATCAATCCACTTACAGCATTCAAAGTCTCGATTCGCAGTCGTTTGGTCACCAAGTCGTCCCCCTCCAGCACTTCTGGCACAACAGCTGCGTACTGGTCGTACTCGGGCAAAGGCTCCTCTGGTTCTTCTCCGTCCTCCAGTTCCCAGGAAATTCGCGCGTGAAATTCATTGCACACTTGGTCGACGTAGTCGCGTTCCGCGCGCCATCCCCGCTCAAGCGCGTCCGTGTACCCAGGAATATGTGGCTTCAGGATCGACTCGCGAGCGCCTTCTGCCCACATCTTCAAGTTGCGACGATCTTTCTTCGCTACGCGTTTCCAGCTGCGCTTGCGTTTTCGCGGCGCCTTGCCATTCTTGCCCATTTCTGTGGCGACGTAGGGTAGATTATTAAGACTAGGAAGGCTGCAAGATATATGTTAGGCCCAGGTAGCTCCCATTCAAGTTTATAATCCTCACCGGTGTCTGCGATTTCCTGTTTTCCTTTCTTGGGCGTCCGACTTTGGCGCTTCAAACAAGTCCAGCGCTCACGCCACCAAACAAATCAACACCGGAACCGCTCCATATGCGTTAAACCAAAGCAGATCTCTCCAGATCTCCCGGACCTTTCCGTCCGTCGTCTGGCCAAGATAAAAGCCTCACGTGGACCGCGTATTCTCTTCTCAACTCTTGTCCCAAACCTCCACCCGCCGCACAAAAATGACCCAGTCTCGCTCCCAATCGCAGCCCACTGCCGTTGCTCCCGTCGCCCAGCCTATGGCCATGTCCAGTGGGTGTCTATTCAAATTGATGTGCTCGTTTTCACACTGACCCGTTCATAGTGGGCGGCTTCCTCATTGTCCCCTTTGCAGTGATGATGCCCTGCTTCGCGCTCCCCACGGCTGCCTTTGCCGGATTCCCCGCCGCGCCTGCGCCAACCTCTCCGTCGCCCCTGGCTGCCGCTGCCGCTGCGCCTCCTCCCACCCCATCCACCGCGCCCCCTCCGGCGCCTGCCCGTCCGCCTCCCGGTGCTGGCTTGCCCGCGCCCCTCGTCGCCCCTCCTTCGCGGCGCCGAACAAGGCCCCTTCTTCGCCAACGAGGTATTCAGCGCTCCCCCCGCCGAGCCACTCTCCCCCGTCGAGGAAGCCGTCGCGGCTGCTGAATGGTACGCGATTACTCGCGGCCGTTTCGTCGGCGTCGTAGACCAGTAGTCAGTTCACTCCCCTTTTTTTGACTTTGTTTCTTTGATTTCCTGATTATTTATTTCAAGCGCTCTGTCCGACGTCGCCATCAGCGGTGTCGGCGGCGCTGCCCGCAAGACGTACACTACCCAGGCCCAGGCCCTTGACGCCTTCAACAGGGCACTCACCTGGGGCGGCGTTCAAGTTGTCTAACTCGCCACAGAAAAAAATTGGGCCGCACGAAAAACAAAAGTTTGTCTCTCTTTCACGTCATCCTGTTATCGCTCAAGCGAAGCCTTCTTTCAGATGTGCGCTACAACATATACAGTCCCCGAACACTTGGCGTCTCACTTTTATGTTGTTTACATATGCTCTTCTATGTCTTTTTTTTTGCGATTTACATGCATTCCAAATACCCTACGGCGCCCCAATGAGAAACGTCCCAGAATCTGCCTAGCCTAAGTTCGTAATGAGATGTCCAATCGGCGATAATAATAACTTACGGCGTGATAATAATAACTTACGCGAAGCGGAAACAGCGCTGTTGCCGTTGGATCTACCGACCGTCGGGCTCCACCCTTAGCGCAGGCTGCAGCCTGCTCGGCTAATTCGGCTAAAATCCTATCCCTCCTCGTCTTTCCTCCTCTCCATTGTTCAGCGGCCCTAGAGCTTTGATCAGCTGCACTTAGTGACTTTACCTCGCGCTCCCCTTCTTCCTTCATTTGTTCAAGAATCTCGCACATCTCAGTGAAGACTCTACGTACTCGCCTATCTTAATTCCTCGCCTAAGTTGCTATCTTCCACGCTCGGCGCCCAGACAACGCGCAGTGTTTTATCCGGCCACGAACTCCATCAGGCTCCACCCTTAGCGCAGGCTGCAGCCTGCTCGCCTAATTCGGCTAAAATCCTATCCCTCCTCGTCTTTCCTCCTCTCCATTGTTCAGCGGCCCCAAGAGCTTCAGTTTGGCTTCAGTTGCACTCAGTGACTTTACCTCGCGCTCCCCTTCTTCCTCTCATTTATTCAAGAATCTCACACATCTTGGTGGAGACTCTACTCGCCAATCTTTGATTCTTCGCCCTGACGATCTTCCACGCTGTTTTTTTTCCGCGAATTCCGGCGCCGAGACAACGCGCACTGTTTTATCCGGCCACGAACTCCCACACACGAACTCCGGGTGATCGTAAGTGCACGAACTCCTTTAGAACAATTCCTGGGACCCCCTTCTTTAGTAATTTACCTCCGTCCGCCCCTCAGTACTCAGTCCTACGCCCAATTCGTCCGAGGGTGACCTCCCAGATGGCCGCCCACCACGACCTCTCCCCTGCTGAACTCGCGGCGCTCATTTCACCCGACAACCACCCCGACCGGCTCTCTGCACAAGAGCTGGATGCGCTCCTCGGTCATCTCGCCCTTGATGAGCTGCAGGAAGTCGTCGATTTACTCGGCATGGACAGTCTTGCGCGTCAACTCCCGCCGATCCTGTACAAGCTCTTGGTCGTCACTCAACGCCTCACCCGCCGAACACCCTCCGAGTCTGACGATGCGATCGACTCCATCATCCGCAATATGGATGTCCTCACTTGGTTATGTATGTGCCTCCTTCCATCGATCTTGACGTCCGCTGACTGTCAGTCGACGAATAGCGGATGAGTCGACCATAACAGACCCTCATACTCCCCCGCCGTCCTCGCCCGAACTACCCACTACCCCGGCGCGAACACGCCCCAGCAGGTCTGCGCCTCCCACGCCGCAGCACCCCATTCAACCTCCGAGCGGCGCGCGCTCTGCGTACGATGTCCGGTCCCCCAGCGTATCCGTTCGCACCGTCTCGTGGCTGGAGGCGGGCGCGTTGAGTCAGGGCATGCGCCTTGGCGCTGTTCACGGTCTGGGCTCCCGCTCACACTCTCGCTCGGGACCCCACGGCGCTTACGCGGTTTTCTACGGCGGCGAAATCGGTGTCTTTGATCACTGGGCTGACGCCAGCCGAAGTGTAACCGGCCACGGACTGGCGATCCACTGCGGCTTTCCCACCCGCAACGCTGCCTCTGAAGCCCTTGAGTACGCCCGAGCTCACGGTTGGACCGGCGACTCAACGCCGCCTCATGGCACTTCACCCACACCCCTTCCATCCCTCTCATCGTACGAGGACAATCCCCTTAATTCCACGGGTCAACGTGATCGTTGGTATGCGGTCTGTCGCGGCGTAGTGCCCGGGGTTTACCGATCGTGGCTTGAATGTAGTCTCAACACGGTCGGGGTTAAGGGTAACCTGTGTGCCTCATTCACTTCTCGCGCCGCCGCCGAGTCAGCGTACACCGCCGCCATGGACGCTGGTTTCGTGCAAGTCCTTGCTCGTGTCAATCCTATTTAGGCCGTATTTCTGTGTAGTTATGTAGTTCATGTAACTCCCCCCAGCCTAATGACACGATTTTTGCGTCGCATCCTTCTCAGATGGCTCTCAAACCCTTTCGACGAAGACTATGTACTCCATCATTGACTTCGCGCCCAATTTCATGGCCCACGGCGATGTTCGCTATCTGAATGTAATTTTTACATGTGCGTAATAACCATACAGAGTGCGGAAACCAAGAAGCATACCTCGCGGCGCGCGTATGGGCTCACAGGCGGAAATAAATGACGAACTCCTACGAGAGTCACGCACGTCACACACGACGTCGAGCACCTCCAGCACGCCTTCAGTGAACTCTACTCGACCCGAAACTTGGGAGCCTCTGGCTGGGTTGTATATCTCCCCTTTTCTTCAAACAATCCGCACATAATACCTCTGCGCCGTCGGAAATGCCAAATGGATGACGAACTCCGAAGTTGCAATACACTTTTCTTGTTCACTTCTGTTTAAGACTACTACTCCGACTTCATCTACCTTGTCTTCTGTTATTCCCTCTGCTGGCCCCGACTTTGCCGCATCCCTGGCAAGCCGCCCGTTACCGACTTTCGTTCCGGGGTTTCCGCGAGGTCGGTTGCTTATGGCTTGTCGTACATTCTTCAATTCACGCAATATCTGAATGACGAACTCCCATACCTTTTACCCGACGCTTAATGAGCACCGCCACTTCTCCTCTCTGACCTCTCTCTCCCTCCCATGGCGCGCCCCAAATCGACGCTAACGCGAGAAGAAGTGCTGGAGCGCCGGGCGCAGGCAGCATGGGAGTACCGTCAACGGTACGACACAGCAATTGTACCCTCAATCGCGCCTCTTATCCCAGTGGATTCGCAGGCAGAAAAATGTCATCAACGCGAAGGCCAAGGTTCGGATGCAAAAGTGAGTTCGTGTGGAACGAACAACTATTATATATATCGACGGTTGGCATAGGCGTCGTGCGGCACTCCAGACCGCCCCCAGTGCGGTCCAGCTTGAGCACACAGTCAAGGCGGCGCAGTATCGACGCACATACCTCGAGTCAGGGCAGCCCCGCTCCGTCTAATTACCCTCACTTACTGACTTATTACAGGCGCAGGGGGAAAGCGACGCGACCGTCACCGCAGACACCCGAAAAACCGCAGGCGAAGACACCGTCTGGAAAGAAAACAGTGCCAGCCTCATCAGACGGGACCACGCGCCCCGCAACTCCTCCGCGCCGTGCGCTACCCCTGCCTCCCATCCCTACTGAGCCCACGCAGGGCAGCGTGAAACCCACAGCCCGCGCCATGGCCAAACCCAAGCCCAAACACCCTTTTCGCGCCGTTCACCATCCGATGTCGCCGAGCCCGAGGTCATTGCAAGAAATTGACGCCGACAGTGATGAGAGTCCCAGCGAGGAAGACAGCGACGATGAGAGTCGCTACGCGGACGACGAAGATGGCGCGCCGTCCCAGCAACGCAAGCTCGAGAGGTTGGGGCCGATAATGGGCCCGCTGCTCAACCACACTGGGGACCCTAGCTATGTTCCGCTCCCAGGACAGACTTCCTACGTCAAACATGGACGCAGATATTGGCATTGGGGTTAAAAGACGTTCGCATTTAAGTAGATAGATCTATTTACATCGACCGTTTTTTATATAAAAACTATATCTACGCCAACGTGAGACACAGCAAAGAAAAAAGGAGAAGAGAACGATTCCGAATGTATATGCAAGGGAAGCACCGTACTTTTCTTATTCGTTGGCGTCGCCCGCGCCGTTGGGGACCGGCAGAGTTCCAGGGAAACGCAGCCGCATAGCTTCCATGGGCAATTCCTCGGCGATTGGGAACAACTCGAGAGCTTTTGCGTGGCTCTCCTCTCGCGTGAGCTCGCGAGCCTCGTGCTGCTGCCTGGTCGCCTTCACAGCGAAATCGAGGTCGGAGCGGCGACCATTACGGAACCAACGGGCGATTCCGGAGCCGGCCCAGTGCAGAAGGGAGTAACGACGCTCTCCGGGGCGCACCTTCACGAAGGAATAGCGGAGGAGGCCGGTGGGGATGAGTATCGTCGTGCCGGGGGGAAACGCAATGACTTGGCCGAGGTCCCAGACGATTATGTGTCCGCCGTGCTGGTAAGAATATTCGCCTAGAGCCTGGAGCGCGCTCCAGGACTGCGCTTCGTACTGATGAGGTTTGCCAGTGACGGAGGTGCGACGATGGGGTCCGCCCAATTCGAACGTTGCTGCAGAGAAGATGCTCGCGTCCGAGGGGGTAGAGGGCTGCAGGATTTTCGTGGAGAAAGGCCTCCTTTTGAGCACGAAGAGCATTGGCGGCGGCTTCACAATAGACGTCGAGCAGGCCTGCGAGAGCGAATTAGGAAATCACAGGTGTCACGTCACAACAGACACTTACGCGACGCATAGCCAACAAGTCTTTTCATAGCTAAGCCAGAGAGCAATTCGAAGAACACCAGCGCATTCAAGACGCCCCCGTAGGCTGGGCGGTCAAACTTGATAACTATGAGCTCGATCGATGCAACGCAAAGCAAAATAATCTCACCTCTTCCTCGTTGAATGTCAAGCCCACCCCACCGGACAGCACAGGCGGAGTTGCACGGTCTTTCTCTGGCTGGGTGCGCTGGATGGCTCGTACGGCCTCGTCGCATTCCGCGGTCGCTTGCTGTACAACATTTTCTTTCCATTTGGCATTTCGTGGCCGCGCCCCGAGGAACAGGACAAGACTGCCGTCTCGGGCTACGACGGAGCGCGAAAATCTGTCGGGGCAGTCATTAAAAAAAAACAAATCGGTAGGCGCAAAGAGCTGCGACTCACACTCCATACCAGCGGACGAGGCGCAGGTGAAAACGCGACTCGCTACCGGTGACTTCGTCGAGGGCATAGTCGCGGTCCTCAATGAGCGTGGGATCGAAGCGTTTCCCTTTCGCGAGGCGGATGCGGGCGCGCGCTGAGCGGGCGCCGACTGGGGCGCGCGCAGCAGCAAATTGGCTTTGCGCCCTGCGATATCGATCCTCCCGCTTCGCCGCGAGGATTGCCGCCTCACGAGCGCGCAGATTCGCCGAAACGACTTTGACGCCGGGCTTCGCAGGGGATCGGACCTCCTCGGGGAGTGGGTCGGCAGGAAAGGGCTGGGGAGGGTCACGAAGGGCTAACTCCTCGCGGAGGCGTTTGGATAGGCTGAACTTGATGTGCGGCTCCAGGTCACCCAAATCGTCGATTCCAGGATTGCAGTAGTCGGGCACTATGTGAACAACGGCCGGGACGAGGGGGGGCGCACGGGGAGGAGAGCTGCTGGTGATGTTTATGACCTCGATGGCCTTTGGGGGCATGGCGGTCTGGGGCGGCACAAGGTGAGCAGGATTTGCACTCTCTATATATATTGTGCTGATTGAATAACCGCGCAGGATGGCCCCCTTGGTTAATTCCTTACGGACGAAAAAAGAAACCTTGATTCAATGATAAGAATGATATTCGGCTATTCACAGGCTGCAGCCATCGGCGCCGCTTAATGCAAATACTAACCGAACGCGCACGCATGTGCAAACAGCGCAAAGACGGTATAAAAAGGTACGCTGAAGGCGTGACGCCTCCTTGTTTCGCTCCTTCAACCAGATGACCCCTGCTGAAGCCGCCAACAAGAGTAAGTCTCATGTGTACCGTTCCTGCCATTGCTTTCTAACCCTCCCCCTCGAAGATCCTGCTGGTCCACGCCCTGCGACGGTGATCTCGTACGCGACTGCGTCCTCGAAAATGGTCTATGGTCTGCCTCCGTAAGTGCCTTGTTCGCTTGTGGCCAGTTGTATTCATGGAGCCTTTCAAAGCCGCGAGCAACAGTTGCTGTTGGCCAAGTATCGCTCTCTCTGGCGCAAAAACGCGGAGCCTTGGGTCTCGTCTCTCGACTACGACTTGTGCTGCCACTATTACAAAAATGTCCACGCCACCGAGGCTCAGAATCGGTAAGTAATGTTTTCTAAATCTCTTATAGGCCGACGCGGATGGCTAAAACCTCGTCAGAGAGTCTGATGGCGACAGCATCATCTCCGCCGACGACGAGATGCCGCCCTTGGAGCCAACTCCCTCGGACACCGCCTCAGAACAAGGCGAGGAGCAACCGCCTGCGGCCCCGACCATTCGAGCACCGATTCCGGCCACCGCCGCCGAAGCCCTCCACTGGTGGACCAAGTGGGTTACTCTCGTCGTTGTCGTCGTTTGCCTCCGTTGACGAGGGGATTTTTTTCAGGATGGGGGCTAGCGGGGGATCGTGAGAACGTCGACGTGGACGCTGCTTTCGTCCGCGTGTCGAGCGAGTCCACCGACGGGGTCAATCCCTCAAACCTCCCACTCAGCACCGGCAACCCACTCAGCCCTGGCAACCTTGTCCCGCCCATGGACGGAGTAGGTATTGAGACCGCGTGGTCGAGACGTTAGTGAGTAAAGGAACGCGTTGTATCTTCTTATGTGATTTACTAACTTAACCCAGTGACTGGGCCAAGACTGGCGCACCTCTGGATGGCCCCGTAGGCAAAGAACCCTCCGTCGACACCCACCCACTGCGTGTACGTTGTCTCGCCCGCACATGCCCCCTGTTTTGCTGATGGAGTTCTTAGATCATCAGTCTGCAGGGTGTGTCCAACGTGGATTGCGATTGCGTAGATGGGACGCACTCTCCCTTCAGTCGGTCTGTAGCTTATGCGTTCGTGGACCACGAAGGGCACATAGTTATCAAAAAAAGAAAGACGCTGCTGATCCCGTTGAATTAGCTCGTAGATATTTACTCTACTGAATAGTTTTGTTCCTTGGCTGCGTTGAGTGAGAAATATAGAGACGGGAAGGTTTTAAAAAAGGAAAAAGATGTGGTTGATGCGTGACGCATGTGACACTGAGCATTTCATGTTGCCCAACTTCAAGGACAAGAAACCGGGATGGACGCCTACATCTGCCCTCCGCCCTCTAGTTTTACATTCGCTCCGTCTGCTCCCTGCCTCTGCCGCCCTGCCTCGTCCCGGATAACCTCTGTCAATCATGGCTTACAGCTCGCCGGCGCGTGGACCTAGCTCAAGTTTCCCGAGTGCTCGAAGCTTGAGCTCGCCAGCGTACCGTGCTCCCAACCGGTCCCAGGCGACAGACAGCTCCATCGAATACGAGCGGCGACGAGGCGAGACGACGTACGACAAGGGCTTCTATGTGTCGCACGATGGGCGGCGTGCCGTGCAGACTGAGATGAATGTAGGGCTGAAGAAGAGGCGGGTAATGCCAGCGGACCTCGAGGACAGCTTTGCGCAGTGGACTCCACTGGCAGAAGACAACGACGCGCAACTGGAACCCGATGATGAGGCGAGCGCGACAGGGGAGAAAAGGAAGCGCTATGTGAGCTCCGTGAGTGTTTTTACTTTGTTTTCTCTTGGATCGAACGCGGTGTTGACACATTTCGCCTTTGAGGACGAAACCATGACCCCTTGGCGTCCTCTGGTCCAAGTATTCCTCGACGAAATGCTCCGACGCGAGGGTTTGAATGCGGCGCCCAAATGCCCGTGCTGTAAAACTCCTTGGGCGCGGGGCGCTCGGCGTTTTCGCTGCAAAGACTGCGGCGAGTTCGTGCAATGTTGGAAGTGCGTTGTGGATGGGCATGAGTGCGATCCTCTGCATCGTGTACAGGTATGTGAGGCTTTAATCTGTTTGCGATACACGAAGGGCTAATGGGGGAAATAAGGAATGGAACGGCACGTACTGGGTGAAGACCACCTTGAATAAGCTCGGGTGTGTGTACCAGCTCGGTCACGGGGGCCAGACTTGTTCTCGCCCCGCGCCGGCAATTCGAGAAATGGTGGTGATGGACGTTAGCGGGGTGCACACGGTGAAATACCGTTGGTGTGGCTGCGGCGCGTGTGACGATGCCAACAACCTGCAGCAGCTGCTCCGGACTGGATGGTATCCGGCGACGACAGTCGATCCCGCAACCTGTGCCACCTTCGACGCGCTGGAGCTGTTCCGACTGCTGAATGTTGTGGGCAACGTAAATGTGCACGACTTTGTGGGGACGTTGGAGCGGCGGACTGACGCGTGTGACGTGAAGAAGGTGCCGGTGAGTGCGCGCAGGGGTGCGATACTGAACAACAGATTACTGAATCGCCTAATCACCTAACAGGATCGTTATAAGCAGTTTGGGCGTATGTCGCGGCAGTGGGCGTTCCTCAAGCGGCTGTTGCACGCGGGGCGGGGGCACTGCCCTAATAAGATCCATGGGACGAGGAATGGGGAGTGCGCCGTAATGTGTTGGGCATGCCCTCACGACAATATCAACATTCCAGAGGGTTGGCGGGACGTGGCGCCCGAGTTTCGGTGAGTACGAGTACACGATAAGTGTTCGGAGGACTAACGCAACGTAGATTCTTGTACATGATATTTCTTGCCATGGACGCCAACTTCCGGCTGAAGAATCGACTGCGGGCGAACGAGCACGAAGACCTGCCGTTGGGATCGGGGTGGGGATACATGGTCGAGGATGCGCCGTATAAGAAGCATCTGGCTGGGTATGTGGCGGAAAAGGATGTCAGTGAGATGCTTGTTTGGGGCGATACAGTGTAACTGACGATGAGTACAGGTTAGTACGTGTATCGCGTTCGCGGCGCTCCTTCAAAAGGACACGCGGCTGACGACGGGGCTGAGATGCTCGGGGGTTGGGGGCGTAGTCTGCGCGCGGCACGAGCTGGTGCGCCCGCAGGGTGTCGGTGACCTTCAGAAAGGGGAACGGTATGTGAAAGCCTAACTTGGGGGAGGAAGAAAAGACTAATGCACGTCCAGGTACGCGAATATGGACTACATATTGCTGTCGGCAGTACTGGGCATCACCGCCATGTACTTGGCAATCTCCTACGACATCGCCTGCCAATGGCGCATTAACTTACCGGCGCGGATGGAGGCAATGCCCGAGTCTATGCGGTTAAATCTCGAAGATTTGATCGTGCTGTCGGGGTTGCCGGTCTGGCACGCGGCGGCGCACGAGAGGTCGTGCCAAGCGCAGAACTCGCTGAGTTACATGGTCGGCGCCGGGCGAACAGACGGAGAGGGCATCGAGCGGACGTGGTCGGTGCTGAATCCTCTGGGGTGGGCGACGAAGGAGAAGTCGCAGGGCGGGCGTGCGGACGCAATAGAGGACAAAATCGATCAACACAACTTCGAGAAGAATATCAATCAAGGTGAGTATCATACGTTGCGTTGAGTGAAGGACGTGACACTGACAACAGGGAGCAGGAACGACGTTACCGAAGAAACTGATTCTGGCAATCAACGAGCGAGACCGCCAGGTGGCGGCGTTTAAAGAGGTGGATAAAACATTGAAGAGGGAGACGAGGAAGACGTGGCAGAAGCAGATAGACGAGTGGGTCACGGATCGGACAAAACCGAATCCGTACCTACTGAAGGCCGGCGCTGCAGGTGAGTTTTACCGTCGAAGGCCAGGATGTGGTCAGGCGCTGACGTGCTGCTGGTGCAGGGGGCGCGACGGAGGCAGCCATCCGGCTGGGACTGACACAGGAGGAGGCGCGAGAGGCGGCGGGAGGAGCTAAGCTGCATGGGTCGAGCGTGTCGTCGTTCCTCACGACGGGTTTACAATTGGAGGGCACACAGTAAGTGTGGTGTGTTTTACTGGTTTAGGATGGCGAACTGACAGATGGGAATGTAGGCGGCAGATTCGACGCGAGGTCAAAGGACGCACGCTACTGGCCGCAGACCACAGCCAGAAGGTCGCCGATATACGGAAGGCGTTCTTCATGAAGTTGGGGAAGTTCCGCAAATTGCAGGCGGTGTACATGCCGGGAGCGATACAGGAACTTGAAGAGGAGGAGGATGAGCGTGACGCGGAGCTACCGCCGGTGAAGGCGGAGGACGTGCGGTTGTTCCTGCCGTCGGAGCTGCGTCAAGCGTCAAGGGAGGAAGGATGTAGGCAGGGTTTACCGGGGAAAGAGGGCAGGTTGCGGGAAGGACAATGCAGAGACGCGTTGAATGCACTGCGGTCAGCATTGCACACGAAGAAATACCTGCTCGATTGGCGCGATTCAAACGTGGTGGGCCAGAGGGCGGCGACGCGTGCGGGGACGCTGGTGGAACGTGTCGGGGAGCGAGTGGATTCGGAGGCGACGAAGTACATCCGGGCGCGGGCAGCGCTAGTGGCGCTGAGGGGGCGGAACGAATGTACCGAGTGGCGTGAGCTGAAGCCGGCGGATATTCAGCTGGACGAGGAACGAGAAGTGGATGCGAAGGCGCGGCGTAAACTGGGGAATATCGGGTCGAAGAAGTGGAGGCGCGCCGGGCCTGCGATGTCTTCGAAGGAAAAGAGGCTTTCATGGATTTGGACTGCGGGAGGTGGGCCGGGCGCGGACGAGGAAGAGCTACATGATTGTAAGTGGCGCTATTATAACAGCGTGTTTTGGATATTAACCAGTATTTTCAGCGGTGCGTGTGGAATGGTCGAAAGCAAAAGCGCGGAAGGAACGATGGGAGGAGGAGGTGATGCTGCTGCGCGAGGAGATGAAGCGCGTGCTGCGATTTTTGCGGTGGCGGGCGGTGTGGTGGGAGACGCGGAGAGCTACACGTCGCGAAGAGGTGTCAGCGGAGTTGCGCGCTGGATTAGAGGCTTACGCTGCGCGCCAGGCGGCAGGCAGCCGAGAGATCGCGCGACGGTTCAAGTCGGCATGGGATGCGTCAGCTGCGACGGCGGTTCGCAGCGCGTTGCAGGACGATGCTATTTTGGCCGAAAGTATGGGTGTTTTCGCGGACATTGTGGCGGCGGGAGACGAGGGTAATGGGATGGTAGAGGGTCAGGAGCGCGATTCGGCGGGGGAGGACGTGAGCGGCGAGGAGGGAGAACGAATCGCGCAAGAATCGTAAATTGCCTATTTAAGATTTTAGCGTAGTGGTATTGAGTTGCCTATTTGGGACTTTGGCGTAGATTGCGTAGATTATGGGTTCAGATAATATCTATTGATGATGATGGAATATTGTTCTGATCAATGATATGTTAGGCAAGGCTCCGGGGTGGTGCCGGCGAGTGAGGGGGCAAAAATGTGGGGGGGCGGTAGGCTAGCCTGGTCTGTGGCTAGAGCCATGCAGGAAGGAAAATTATGTTTAGGCTACAGCCATCCATGAAGGCTTTATAGTACAGCTACGGGTGGCTGGACATAAAATTCCAAAAGATGTACGCACCGCGGTCAAATACCTCTCGATCGACCCAGTCCTCGAACGGACGATCTGCTGTCCAAAGTGCTTTCGAGCTTATTCGTTGGACGAACTACCACAAATTTGCCTTGCTCGACAGACCAGTCGTTCGCGGCCGTGCAACACTCCTCTCTGGGTGAAACGACAAACTCGTGCAGGCGCTAAAATTGTCCCCAGACGTCTATATTCGTCGCAAAACTTCGAGAGCTGGCTCGCACATTTTCTGTCCCGGCCTGGGATGGAGGACCTTCTTCGGAAATCCCATCTCCACCGACCGAATCCAGACAGGATGTCGTCCATTTGGGATAGCCCAGCATGGCAGAGTCTGGGGACCTTCACATCGGAGCCCAACAATCTTGTATTCAGCTTCTACATCGACTGGTTTAATCCCTTTATGAACAAAATCGCTGGGAAGTCGGCGTCCTGCGGAGCTATCATTGCAGTCTGTCTCAATCTTCCCTACGAGATGTGGCACCTCCAGGAAATGGCATTCTTTGTTGGCATAACGCCTCCGCCCAAAGAACCCACGGTCACGACGATGACCGCACTCCTCGAGCGGCCTATGGCCCAGTTTCAGGAGATGTGGACCGGGAAGAAAGTGCCGACCTACAATCACCCCGACGGCGACTTATACCGGGTGGCAGTCCTTGCTGCGATTGGCGACCTCTTGGCTCTCAAAAAGGCGCTAGGCGCAGCGGGTTGCGGGTCCCACAATTTTTGTTCCTATTGCAAACTCAAGCGCGCCGACATCGATCGCCTGGATCTCGAAAACTTTGAGCCACGGGTCGGGTGGGAGGTCCTCCGCGCGGCTACCGATTGGCTCAATGCCAAGAAGCAGGCAGATCGCAAAGCCATTTTCGCGGAGTATGGTAGTCGCCCGTCAGCCTTGAACATCCTGACATACCGCGATCCAGTGAAGCACACGGTGTTGGGACCTATGCACAACTGGCTCGAAGGTATTCTGCAGCACCACTGCCGTCTCAAATGGGGGATTGGCTCCGATTTCGCGAAGGCGGGGAGCAGCGCTGGCCCGTTCGACGCGGCATCCTCCTCTGACTCCGATGTGGACATGATGGACGTAGATGACGACGTCGCGGGTGAGCTCGAGGACCTCCATCGAGACAGTCTTTTCGAGAACGACGCCCCAACCTCCCTCAGCCGCTATAAATCGTTCTTTTTCATCGCTGAGTCCGAGGACAAGGAGGTGGGCGAGGACGACGACGAGGAGGAGGAGGAGGAAGATGACGAGGCGGTCATCTACGAAAGCGAGAAGCCCTCGCAGACAGTCTTCGACAGCGACTGTATGGCAATTATCCATGCGGGGCTTGCTGACGTCGTTATTCCCTCTTGGATTGACCGGCCACCCGTGAACCTCGGAGAAAAGGCGCACGGAAAGCTGAAAGCCGACAATTGGCTTGTACTGTTCACCATCTTCTTCCCCTTGATCGTTCCGGAACTCTGGTGGGGGCTAACAGCGTCGAGAAGAGAAGAGAAATTGCTCCTCAATTTCCACGATCTAGTTGGGGCGACAAACATCATCTGCTCCTACACCACGAGTCCAGCGGAGGCCGACCGGTACACCGTGATGTACCAGCACTATCTTCAATCCTCCAAGCTGCTTTTCCCCCGTCTCACGACGCGTCCCAACCACCACTACGCCCTGCATAACGGGGACCAGCTGAAGTGGTGGGGTCCGGTTATCATGCTCAGCGAAAACTTGTATGAAAGCCACAACGGCGCCCTGCAGAAGATCAAGACGAACAACCATATGTGTGAGTCGAAGTTCATTGCGCCGTGATCGCCAACTTACCTGGAATAGGGGAAATGGACCTGACGATGCTCCGCCAGATATGTCGACGGGGAAGGCTGCTCGCCGCGATCAGCGATAACGCCAAGAGCGGTAATTCAGAGTCGCCTGTTGTCAAGGCCATGCAGGTGCTGTCCCCTCAAGTCAGCGCGAACTCCTCGGGCATTCCACAGCTCTTACCTACCGAATTCAACGGTTCTGGACCCGTAATCGACGGCTCGACGTACGAGCTGATTTTCCGCTACTGGAACCACACGTACTCCCCTTCATATATCCGCGCGGCAGATCTGAGGGTCGACCAGGTGGATAGCGTTGGCGTCAGCGTACACGTCCTTCCTATTCGAGGCGTACAACTCACCACATTCGAGCATAAAACCCGGACGTTCTGTGTCTTCCGGAAACACAGTGGAAACAGCTCCATTTCCTTCCGTCACCCCTTCACGGGACGGAAGGAGATGGGGTTCATCCAATCCGTATGGGCGCAGGTCCTGCAAGGAGAGAAGCGGACTTTCTTGGTCGTCCAGCCCCATACAGCCTTGACTCCAACGGATGCCATTAAAACGCCCTATCACACCCTTCGACAATTTGCATGCACCGTATCGTACACGGCGCCATCGCTTCCACAACCTCAGCTCCTGATTGAGCCCAAACACATCATCTCCCATGTACCGTGCTTGGAGCGGCCGAAGGGGACGTTCGGGATCCAAAATGCGACCACCATCTTCGTGGACTGTCTGAATAGGGGCCGAGATTAAGAGGAGGGTGTCGTGAAGGTGTCGTCCAAATGTGGGGGAGGAATCTGAATATGTGGGGGGAGGAAGGGTGTCGTCCGAATTGGGGGAGGAAGGGGGTAGTTTGAGTCCTAGAAAATGTATTTCGTACAAT
This sequence comes from Mycena alexandri, assembly GCA_029233265.1. Lineage (NCBI taxonomy): Eukaryota > Fungi > Basidiomycota > Agaricomycetes > Agaricales > Mycenaceae > Mycena > Mycena alexandri. The sequence continues at coordinate 85,194 of JARJCM010000261.1, forward strand.
ACAACACGAAGTTGCAATATACGAATGCGCCCGACGCGAAGTCGAGCAATGCCACACCAACGCGAAGTTGGAGTTGACGGTGAGAGCCAGGGACTCTGATGCGACATTAGATCAAACAAACATTGTCTCACTGCCACTGGGCCGGAACTACCCGCCGGGCCGGGCGGGTTTATGGGCGGTATCTCGTACCGCCCCTATTTATCATCCTCATTTATTAGGGATTTCGCTCAGTGAAAGGGGCACGATAGAATTCAAATAGGTAGTATTCATATATGTACATGCACAGGCAAGTTGATATAATACAGTTTACACCGCCGAGGAGAACGTGTGAGACGAGTCCAAGCGCATGGGCACAACAGCCGCACGACCAAAGAGCTCGTAAAAGCTTTCGGTGTAGTATTTGGTAACGGCGCTCTCCAAGCCGTGGATAGAAACGTCAGACCACTGCGTGCGCCCCTTCGCGTTATCGATTTGCTTTGGTCGCTCGCAAGGAACTGACCAATCGCACATGAAACCTGCCATGCAGAGGAGATTGGGCAGGCGTTCAACTTTTCCCGAGGCTGCAAAACCTTTCTGGCTTTCGTTGAAGTCCATCCCAAGCAATCTTGGAGTCGCGAAGCACTTCCGACACTCGTCAGGTCGACTCAGCCCAGAAGCGCGCGCGTCCAACGCGAGGAACTCGTAGCGGAAATTGATTTCCGCCAGCTCCCACAAAAGCTCCTTCGTCCTGTTCACGTCCAACGGCGGGACAGCGTCCAGCGAAACCGGAAATCCTGTCAAGTCGTCGATACCGCATGCGCTAAAAGCAGGCCGCAAAAGATCTTCCAGGCTTGCGCTGCGTGCTTGTGCGCGACTGCCGGCCTTGCCCTGTTTGGTGATTTTGCCCTGCATGATGTCCCGCCACTGCTGCGTGGTCAGCAGCGCATGGCGCTCGTCGCCATCGCCATATCCAAGGCGGAACATGAGTGCGTCCCGCAGCAGACTGTAATGGTGGTAGAGCATGCGCCGGCGGGCTTGGTCGTCTGGAGAAGCCAGGAGGGCGGGCTCTGGCATAACATAAAGCTGGGGTAGATCGGCGCCGCAGGACGGGGTTTGGCTTCTGTCGACTGCGGCAAGTGCAGAAGCCCAGAGTGGGATTGTTGTCGGCATTTCTGGGCGATCCAAGGGTAAAAACTTGTCGCGGGCCAGCTTGGAGCCCGACCCTTTTTCTTTTCGCGCCTTGGATTCCGTTCTTGCTGCACCATCTGTAGAACGATTAATTAACAAGTCGGCTTGAAAATGGCACGACTCACACGGAGACCCCCTCCCCCTCAAGGACGCGTTCCGGTTAGGATGGGCTCTGGCCGACTGTCCTCCTGCCAATCCTACCCCTGGACCTCCTGCAGCAGCCGTACTGGCGACATCTCCGTCGAATGGATTGCGATACCACGGCGTATTCTCGGTGCAGCGGTGCAGGAGGGACAGGCGATCGTCCAGTCGGTCTGTTGCGGGCACTGGGGCAAACCCTGCAGCGGGATTCATCTCCAGGAAGTCGGTTGCCGCAAAGGGCACGACCATCTTGAGGATGCATTCGTCGGCAAAGGCTTTCAGGGGCCGGATTAACCAGCACGGCAGGCACACCTTCCAAAGGATCTGGGCAATACGAGGGTCGTCGGTGAAGCAACCGACGCAGTCGTCAGGATGAGTGGTGTCCGCAGCGTCGACGAGATCCAGGCGCGGCCGGTACTTCGTCATGTATCGCAGCAACCCCGTGAGTTCAAGGTATTCACGCTGCACCGCGGTCACACCAACCACCATCCGCACGTAGGTCGACGGCATTCTGAGACGCTCCAAACTGAGTTGCAGTCTCTGAACGAGTTGGGGGAGGAGTAGGGGAGGTTTGGTGCCGGTGGGAAGCGACTTGACGTACTGCTCATACTCCTTGATGAGCGCGTGGGTACGGATGGAGAACTTTGAGAACCAGGCTCCCCCGAGCCTCCCAAGTCCACGGGTCAGGGTCTTACCCGACGCAGGGCAGACGAAATCGTCGGGAGTCGGGTTCCACCACATCACTGCAAGCTGCTCCCGATCCTGGGGATGCGCCGGGGCTCTTGGAATGGCCGGCAAATGGCAGAATTTTTCGCTGTAGAGGCGCGGCCACAGGACGGGATCGTCGGGCCCGAATCGCATGTCTCGGCGGATTACAATTTGTTTGGGGTCGACCTCGGGCAGACGGGGAACATAATGGGTGTTGGTAGTGATAAAATACGAGGTGTTTCCCATTACAACGTGTGCAGCGACCCTTCCGCCGCAGTCTACTGTGCCAAGGTCTGAATGCATTCTATGATTTTTTAACAGATCTACGCCTTCAACGACGGCAGGGGCTTGCTCGACTTTCCAGGCATCTATCTCGTGTTAGAATATGCACTTTACAGCCCCGTATTAGACGTACCTGGGTCCATTAGCCTCATGGTGAGGGGGTTCTCTAGCAAATCCATTCGTCGGGCTGTGATATTCCGTCGATTGAGTGGTTGGGAGAGAGAAGAATAGCTAACGGGGAGTCACTGGCGCGAAGCCAATGGAGAGACACTGGCGCGAAGCCAATGGACGTTCACTGGCGCGAAGCCAATGAAGGTTGGGACGGACGCGTTAACGTGAGAATGATGCTAACGTGAGAATGTTGGCGCATCACCAATTGCTAATCCGTCAGCTTTTGACCAAAGACCGCGAGCTTCGCGCTCGTGGTCTGTGCCAACTTCGCGTTGGTGTGCCTTTGGCTGCCAACTTCGCGTTGGTATCCACGCGTGACCGCGTACTTACAAAGGCCTATCTTAGGGGATCAACTCGTCAAAGAATACAAAGAACGCGTCCTTAACAGGTACCTCTTTGTCCAGGATCTTTAAAAGGAGGACTCACCGCCTGCGAATACAGCCACCACCGCATACAACCCATCCTAACACCTCTCCATTATGGACCCCAACACAAACCCCAACCTCCTCTTCGACGCCTCCGGGCAGACCTACCACCCCTCCGACCAGCCCTACGAGCAGTACGACCCCTCTGCGCAGCCATACGACAACTCCGGCCAGCCCTACGAGCTCTACGACCCCACTGCATACGACAACTCCGGGCAGACCTACAACCCCGCTGTACAGCACTACGGCGACGGCGGGCAGCTCTACGACGCCGGTGCGCAGGTCTACAACGACGCTGCCCCTCAGGCCGCTGCCCCCCCGGATGGCTGGATTGACCCCGCACAAATTCAGCCCGGCCCCCCCCAAATCGATGTCGCCGCTTTGTTAGCCGCTCATAACGAGCTCAGCGAAAAGCTTAACCGCATGAATCTTCAGTACAACGACACCGTCAACAACACCGTTCAGCAGCAGATGAAAGCGTACCAAGAATCTCTCGAGGACGACGTGAACGCTTTGAGGAGGCAACGGGATGCTGCGCAGGCTCAGGCGGAGGCGACTGCGAGGCACATGTCCGAGACTATTGCTCGGCTTGAGCGTGAGCGGTATGTCTCAGCCCTCATATTTCTTCCTTCTTTGTCTCATGCCGCATCAGCACCCAGCAGGCCCGCGTCGAACCTACCCCTCCCAAGGCCACCAAAGCTACTCCAGCGAAGGCTACTCCAGCGAAGGCTACCAAGGCTACCAAGGCTACCAACACTAGGTATGTCTCCGCTCTTGACTTTTCTTCTCGTTCTTTCGTTCTCATTCTTGTCTTCAGCGCTCCCAAGACCCCATCCAAGGCGCCGGCTACTCCGTCCCAGAAGCGTCGCGCCAGTGGTCAGCCCAAGCCACCCCCAGCTCAGCCATCGACCCCTCCTCGTTCTAAAGCCTCAGCTGCTCCATCGCCCCAGCGACCGCGTCCGTCCCCCACCCCCCGTCGCGCGTCTGCCGGGAAGTCTTCTTCATCTGCCTCGTCCACAAGCGGAGCGCGCGGTTCGGCAAAGGCCGCTTCGCCGGGCTCCACAGGCAAGACTGCGAGAAAGCCCGCTGAGCACCAGATGTTCAAAGAAGACATCTCGCCGGAGGCTAGAAGCATGAAGGTATCCTACATCTCCTCCAATATTTCGTCCATTGACTCATTCGTGCCCAGATTAGCTTACAGACTCACATACGCTTTATCGGCAACAACTTGGTGTCCGGCCGCGCTCCTGCCTCTGCCTCACCCGAAGATGTGAAGCACTTCAACCGCAGGTTCGATGGTATGACCGTTACCGAACTGAAGCGCCAAGGAGAGGTCGGTAAAATCATCATCAAGCCCAGCGAGGTCAAGGTGAGTCGGTCCTGTCCACGGCCTTGAGTTGGAATTGATGTTCCTCGTCAAGCTCGGGGTCTCTATCGAGGACGCTATTCGCTCCCGGAGCAAGATCCTTCGTGACTTTTCCACACTGGAAGAGAGCGCTCTTCTCCACATGAAGTCCTACTTCGCCAAACTCGGAATCAGCAATTGGGCGGTCGACTACACCCAAAGCGCCTACTCTATGTACAACATGGTTATGCGCATGGCCGCCATCGACACATTCCGCTACATGGTGTCGGGCTCCTACTACGACTTCCTTCATCCGGACACCAGCTTCATCCACGACTCTGCTCTACTCGTCCGGGTGTATGATCACTTCACCCACCGATACCAGTTCGATCTGTGGAAGAAGGAGATACGGACGCCGGGTGGCAACCAGCTTACCGCTTCGCGAAACAAGTACTCCAAAACTCGTATTCGGGTACGTTTTCCGTCGTGTGTTTCGATTTTCTTCAATTGACCTTTCGTAGACCTTCGAGGCGCGAGAGTCGTATCTGAAAGACGCTAAGATCCGCAAGGGACTCCGCCTCATGTTCCACCCCAAGGCTACCTCCGACACCGAACCCGACACGACTCCCAATGGACGTCCTGTGGCCCTTGCGCGGCCGGAGAGGTCTGAGGCTGCTGACCAAATCATCCGCAAGGTGGACAGTCTCATCGTGCAAGACCTCAGGGACGATGGAAAGGTGGGCCCGGCCAACGCCCGTGAGCGGCGCGTCGTCCCCGCCTTTGGCGAACGTGGCCCCGCTCACTTCAAAGCGGTCAGTTCGTTCTTACGTCGTTTTTAATCGCATCGCCTAACCACATCTTTCTAGATACCCAAACGAATGCCCATCCAGTACTACTCGCCTTCGTGGTGGAACGATCGACCCGCCCATGCTCGGGCCAAACTTGCGCCCAAACTCGTCGTCGCCTTCCCCCCTGGCACCACCGACTACTTCTCCCGCCGCGGCGACAACAAACTATCCGTTCAGGAACTGACCGCGAAGTATGGTGCCAAAGTCTTCGAAGAGTACGACCTCGATTTCGAGCCGGCCGAGAGCGATGAGGCGGATGATGAAAGCGAGGGGGATGGTGGAGACGATGAAGAAGGCGAGGGGGACGAGGTTGGCAGCGAGGACAGCGACGAAGAGTCGGGCTCGTCCGACGCGGGCAGCGTGGCGGACTTCCTCGATGAGACGGTCGAGCAGGATGACGATATGGGTGACTATAGCGACGCCGACGCTGAGGGGGAAGAGGACGACGAGGGGGAAGAGGACGACGAAGACGCCGAGAAGATGGCCGCCAACATGTTGCAATTCGCCGAGGCGATGGACCAGGACGACGACGAAGACCCCTAATACGCATATTTCTTCTTACTTTTTACTTGCTGCTTTGCGACGAAAATTTAGTTTAATTCTTTGTTTATTTACTTTCTGTGGCTACGTAGAGTGTTGTAGCTAACTATACATTTACTTTATTTTTTTACACATTAATAATTCCGAATTTCTTTCTTGAACGCGAGGCCGCAGCGTGGTCGCGGCAAAGCCCGAAAGGCCAAAGCGGCCGGAGTTAGTAAAAGGACAATGCAAAGGACATCCTGCGCCCGATCGGAAAAGGACAAACGATTGTCCGCCGTGTCAGCATGCCTGACGTCTTTATCATTCCCTGGGTAGCTTTTCCCTCATCCCGTTCAGTCCGACTCTGACTCTGATTCATTTGACGGTAAGTACTAGGCTCCAACCTCTCATGCATGCTCATTCCCTCCAAAGAACCGATTTCTAAGGAGCCTATGACAAGGGTTAGGATGTTGGCCAGCGCAGTTTAAACTCTCTTAAATTGGGCTGATTCTCGATCTGTAACAAGAAGCCCCGTTTCGTAAACACTTGCGGGCGAAGTGAATAAGGCGGCGTCGGACTTTTTCGTACATCCTCCTTCTCTGCGCACTCGGATTTAAACCCGAACTGGAAAGACTCACGCAACGCAACCTGAGCATATATCGCAAATTAGTCGAGGAGTACGAACTTCCTGCTAAACCGTAGTTCCCAGCCGGATGGACGACGAGGCACATGTCAACATTTACAGCACCACCACACGCGCTTGCCACCAATGATAACAAAGATTCTGAAATGAGAATCCTCGACATTCCAGGCCTTTCTTCGTTCAAAGCACCCAGCGACAACACGCAGCTCCTGTTCTTGGGAATTCTCTCCCTTTTCCAATCTTTCTTACCGTGGCCATCCACCACGATTCTTTCGCGATGAAAGGTGCGAGGTATAGTGGTTTTTTCAAGAAAATGAATTTGAACTCATTATGCGTATGAACAGGATAGCATTTATAGAACATCCATGGAATTTCATAGGAATAGGTCGTTCAATGATAATGACGAACCTAGAATGAGTGATTTATGGGAGTATTTTCTGCGGCAGCGATGAACTTACCTGCAAACCCCCGATGATTTCAACATCAAACTCCTCTCCCTTAATCAAAGTGGCCGTTCCATAGCTCTTAATCCGCGTACTTTCCCATCTGAACCCATCAGTAGCCGGCTAGAACAAGGCTGCTAGAAGCGACCTACTGCTCAGTCGTTAGGATATCGCCCTCGAATATTTTATGACCCTCCTGATGCACTTTCTCAGAAGGCAGGAGATCTAACGGTATGCCGCGAAGGAAATGGGCAAAATGGAAGACCCCTAGGCGACGGAGATGCATTTGGTCCGGAGGGGGTTGAACGACTGTAAGTCGACAATTGTGAGATCAGTTTTAATTCAAACAGTGAACGTACCGCGATGCATCGTGCCCTTGAGAATACCACCACTCATGAAGGAGAGCTGGTCACCGATGTTGATCACAAGAGCACCGTCCTTGTGTTTAACGTATCGCCAGACGTTGTCAGGCATAAGGACTTGTAACGCGGATATTGGCTGCGAGACTAAGGTAGAGATCGAATTGAAATCTGTGTGTCCATTCAACATGACGCCGTTGGTTTTTGCAGACTCATCTTCCGTCAGTGGGTCGTATATCATATAACGGAGGAGCTGGATTGTCATGAAACGGAATCGTCGAATCACGGTCGAGAGACATACATCGTCCCCAGTTTCGCCCCTACTTGTCTCATGCAATGACCATAGATGCCCATCTTGCAACCCCAACACTGCGTCAATTAGGGACAGAATTCGGCGGAGGACTTTTTTGCGTGTTTCCTGCAAAACCATCAATGTTGTATACCGGGGTTTTTTTTTTCAACGAGGCAAACATTTAAAAAATCTTTCACTTCGGGGACATATGGACGCAGGGGCTCTGGATGCCGAGTAACGGGATCGATACTGTGCAGCGCCTCGACGTAGTTCCACACCGAAGGTAAGCATCGGCACCACACACCTATTTTGGTAGAAATTGTAATGCTCGATCCTGTCGCGCACCCCGTCCTTGATCTCCCAGTAATTTTGAAGCTTCAGATGGAATATGAGGCGCGAATGAGTGATCAAATGGTTTTTTACCTTGTACCCTATGAACGATCCTTGTTCCGCGATAGGTGCCCGATGTCTTCTCTTCTCCTCAGCCGATACACCCTCGAAAGAAAGTTGGGCAAGATCGAACTGCCGGCTTAACTAGACAATGATCAGCAGCTAGATGGCGTTGCTGTTGGGCGTGACAGCTCACTGTTTCTTGAGCAATGCCATGTCCAACGACGTAGAAGAAACCATCCCGCTCGAGCGCCAGCGAAACAGTTTTCACAAGTTCCTCTCGGTGGGTTTCGTATTGCGAAAGATCGACAGTAAGGATATCCGCCCAAGGGAGTTCATGCTGCGTTGCCATTGGTGATTTCCATTTGGGTATGTCGCCTGAGGTCATTCTGAAGAGAGTGTTGAGGGGTGGGTTGTTCATGCTGGAACGCGTATATTTAAGTATCCCGTTGCGCGACCTGAGCCTAAAAGCACACCATCCGGCTCGGATATTTGCTCATTCAGCTTCATTGGGAAGCCCGCAGATGATGATGATAAGCATGTCTAATCTCGGAAATCCTTCCCGGAAGCCCCGACATCGGGTTCCGGCAGGCAGCGTCAAAGTAGCGGTAGAGGCGTTTGAGCTCATACGACCTGGATACTGGCTTTGAATTTGCCTCGCATGGAATGAACTGGACTCCACTCTTCTCACTTCCCGCGGATTGCAGGTGACAAGATTAAGATGGTAACCATGAGTTTCGGCAGTCCACGATGCGACGCGACGCGTCGAAGGCGGTCATGTGACCGTGGTTGCCCTTGAGCGATGGTGATAGTTTGCGATCCATTGCTTTGGCCAGTATTTTTGGAGGAAAAAAAAAACTACGGTTCAAGTATAACGTAGGTTCAATTTTGTTGGTCGGGGTCAAGCTTTGGGAATGTTAGCCAAAATGATTTCACGCACCTGACTGAACTCGCATTTGTTTTTTCGTCGCGAACGGCTGGAGTCCTGAGCCATCTCCGAATTACAACTTCGCCCCATTAGTGATGTTCGAACTGAAGAAGTTGTTCAGTTGAGCTTATCACTGGGCTTGCTCTCTTACTTACTTACAGCCGTTTGCAGAATTGATGACAGTGAGCGTCTGAAACAAACAACTCACAACTTTTGATCCGGCCACTTTGCGGCGCTGTTTTCCATCCTCTGAATGGTTTTGGGAGATTTTTGGTGGCACAGGGGATGTTTTCTTACGTCTATCTCTTGTATTTCGCTCTCAAATCAGCCAAAATGATCAAATTCATGATCCGTTGATCAGCTGGCTACGAACGATCCTGTAACACACGTACTACAAACAGACTTTGCGCCTTCTTCCAACCTTCTTCGCTTTGCCTCTCCCTCACCATGGTACAACGTCGCACCTGATAGAGGGTTCCGCAGCCACTAAACACTTCCCTGATAGTCAGGACGCACGCGGCTCTCAAGACTCCGCTGTCATCAATGTCAACTCTTCAGACGGAATCAGTCGGACCCTTCCCCTGCCGCTTCCACCCGCTCTAAACGCAAAATGCATCTGCGTCCTCGAGGACTGTTCCCTCCGATGACAAGGCCGAATTCAAACTGGACACCGAGGAGCCTGCAGGGGAAGAGGAGGAGAACCCCTCCCAAGAAGCGGCAGAAGAAACAAGCTCACTCAAAGTTCGCGCAACACGAACATATTTTCTTGATGAAACCGTGGTTTTCAATTTGTGAAATGTAAGAGATTGTCGAACATAATGGTATCCAATTCTTTTCAAGACCGGCTACACGGAACTCAGAGTCAAAGAACGGGGATTGACCGGGGTACAATGTGCTCGCCACAATACGTATAGCGTGAATAATGTGTAATATGACAAGGGAATAAACAGGCGGGGAACTCCCCCATCCCCTGCCCGTCCTCATCACGGCACCCGCGCCTACGCCGTCAAATTGAGTTGAGGCGAGATATCATCTACTTCGTCTATGCCCTCTCCCCCGTCGTCCCCCGCCCCACCCAGCTTGGGGTACACTGTACGCGCTGCACGCTCGCACGCTCGCGCGCTCACGCCCGCACCCGCGCTGTAGAGTCGAGGAAAACAGCCATCTGCGTGCAGTCGGCGGGGTTGCACCTACACTTGCCGAACGCATGCATGTGGCGGCGTAAAGGTGCCGTGTGCGATTGCGCGGACGTGGACCACTTCCTGCGCGCGCACCGCACCGTAACACATCCCACGTTGCGCCCTTTCCGCTCCCCACCCATGCCGTACCAGCTCGTAGCCGTAGCCGTGCACGCACCTTTGTCCCTATGAATTCGGCTACGAACTGACCCTTACTGCGATAAATTTCCACCCAGGACTTGAGTGTGCAGCGAGGTGGGGAATCGATTCGGCGCTAGGTTGGAAAATGAAAAAGTAAGCCTTCGTTAAGGTCAGTCCGGAGAAACTGTATTTGATAACTCGCCTCCCTCGGGAACTTTTGCATCGTTAACGCGGGGGCAAGATTCTGGGTGAACGAAAAGGGGCAAGGTCAGCAATAATTGCGATGGAAAGTTGGAGTTGGGTTCTACCTGCTCGTTCGTCCGGCGGCGAGCGTCTGCTGTCGCACGCTCGCGTTCAACTGCACCGCGCCCTACATCGACAGGGGCGATCGTAGATTCGATGGCGGCGCCGGCTTATCCAGCTTGCTGGGCCGCAGATCCCTACTCCCGCTCTTCGCGTTTCCATCCGTATGGTCGGCGTGAGAATCGAGAAAAATGTAACTGCGGGGGGAGAGAAGCAGGTAGTGGATGAGGTTGTCGTTGCAAGGGAGGTTGGGGAGCGGAGGAGATGCTTGTCATTGCTGGCGGGAGACGAGACTTCTGTGGTAGAGGGATACGAGTAGATGAAGGGAGAGAGGAAGCGAAAGACGCGCGAAGCCTTGTTTGTTACGTGTGTTACACAGCCTATGGCCGTCAATCAGGCGGATCATGAATTGAATCATTTCGGCCGATTCGAGTGCCGAAAACAAGAGTTGGACATAAAAAAATAAGTTCCATACCACCAGAAATCTCCCAAATCCATTCAGAGGAACGCAAACGGCGCCGCAAAATGGCCGGATCAAAAGTTGTGAGTTGTTTGTTTCAGACGCTCACTGTCATCAATTTTGCAAACGGCTGTAACTTCTCTTTCATCCTCATGTCCGCTCGAATTTCTGACGACTCCGACTCGGACCATGCGTCTGAAGAATTTGATGAACGTCAGAAAGGACCGCTACGTTGCGACAATTGCCGAAAGTCTCCGGCAGATTTAGGCATCTCGAAGATGAAGATGTGCTCTGCGTGCTCCAGCGCGCCGTACTGCTCCGGTTAGCAAACTCTCCGTCAGGTTCTTTATACTTCGACCATTGAGCGTTAAACAGTCGAGTGTCAACGGCAAAATTGGAAGAAGCATAAAGTCGATTGGTATTTATTACCTCTGAGTCTTCCAAAGCATAGTTCTTCTGAATGCGCGGCCGCAGCAAGAGAGTTACGAACGGCGAACTCCTACGTGGGGTCCTCTCTGAGCCCATTCGGAGCATCGGAGGCGCCAAGCGCAAAGGAACTCGAACCATGTCAGTCTATGCGCTACCGTGACACTGAGGCTTTGACTGGGACTGAGTCGAAAATACCAGGGGAAAAGCTTTGCATGAACTCGGATCGTGGGCTCAAGTTCACAATGGGTATGGCGGCATACCTTGCGACGCGGGTGCCACCGTGGCTGATGTACGACTTAGGGAAGCCTTGACGGTGGCGGCATGGCAAGCTCTCGGTCTCTTGGGTGACATTGAAGCACGCAAGTCCAAGGTACTCGTGCTTGGACTCTGCCGATCGACGTCCGACACTCCAAAACTGTACTACACGCTCAAAGAAGCTTACGTCGCGTCGGTCACCGAACTTAGACGTATCTTCAAACATTATCGGGGTAACCCGGGTCCGAGTCGCATGCTCAGAGAGAACGAGCGGATTCGCCAAGCGGACGGAGCCATCGGGGCCGTGATGGTGATAAGCGTTGAACAACCAGAGGACGATCCCAGATCAGTGTTGGAGGCATTGAGCCAGGTCAGCTCAACGTTTCGTCTTTGACTCTTCTGGCCAGCACTTTTCATCCATCGTTCAGGTTTCGCCTATGACGTTCCAACCACTTGGAGTCTTCGAGGAGCATCGTATATCCTTTAGCCAAAGGTTGGGCCAGGTGCGCAGTTCTATCTAATTTAATTCGCGGCCAAATTACTAAACAGGTTACCAGCTCCATGAACAAATCTGGAAGCCTTCTCTTGCCAATGTACTTCGTGGTGGACGATTCCTACCAATGTTCCTCCCGGCGTAGGCGGCGTCTTCCCTTTGAATCATGTTGCTATGTACATATTTTTGTTCTTGTATTCCAAGTGTGGCCCATCACTGTTTGCCTTGCGTTTGCCACACTAGTGGCTCGTTCTAAGTACTCTGTGAATTCAGCCATCCTCAACTCGTAGTCAGTAATTCATCTTCATTCCCTCCCCTTCCTCCATCACTAATCTGAAATGCCTAGGTTGCAACGGCCCCCGTGAGCTACAACCGTTGCTTCACGGTGTTCAGTTTCTATTCCCTTGTTCTCTTGTTCGTTGCGGGAGTTTAATTGTGTGAGTTGAACTGTTGCTAAACAACTACTAATCTTCTCTTCTCTTTCATGACTCTGAGTTCGCAATGCAACCACGAGTCATGAAGCCTCAGTTTGTCTTGATTTTTCGAACAAGGAATGACTTTGCTGAAACCTAGCAGAACGCTCACTCCGAGCTCTGGGCAAGTCATTTCGACGCCAAGAGTCACGAGATTTGAGTCTACAGGAGCCACCACCTCCAGGGCTTCGCAACTACCTCTGTCAAGCCATTGAACCATATCAATGGAGCTGGGGAATCACGACGAGTCGGAGCTCCGCTCAGAGCTTGACGCTGTTGAGTGTGAAGTTGAGGAGTGGTGGATGCCAGACACCCCATTCGATTCAAGCCTTAGGACATTAGCAGCTCCCGCTGATCGAATTCTGGGGAAGTTTCAACGACACCCAAATTTCAGAGGACATCATTGATTTCTCCAATTTCAGTTAGCTCTCCGGGCCAACCCAGATTGCAACTATTCCCAGAATTCAAAGCCTGCCTAAGTTCTCTGGATTTGATTCTGGCCGGTGTATCATGTAAATGTAATGGTGCGGGTTTACGGCGAAGTCGCACGATAACACTTTTGGAATATTGCGCAATTGGTTTAAACTTACTTTACCCCAAACCAACCATCCAATTCACCCTAACAACCTGTACTACAGGATGTTAATCAGGTTTGTATCAGTGCACCTTTCTTCAGGCTATACGGAGTTCAACATTGGTTCAACCTCAACTCCAACCACATTTCACCAGCATTCTTTCATTTGCACGGAGTACGACCAACGAGTTCGAGTTTTCAACTTCACGAGGGCACGTGTCTCGCCGTGCACAGACCAAGTGATGACAATCTTCGTGCGCCCCATCACGATTTTCCATGGGAATTCCGCCGACATATAAAAGGCGCAACTCAACAACTGCGATTCTTTACCACTCTGGCCTTTTGGCTTAGATCAAGTGTAGTATCTGTTCTTAATAGTTTGACAACTATTATGCGCGCACAGCGTGCATTTCTTGTCATCTAATTTTTGCCGCCGTCGTCCTCTGGCTCTGCTTGCATCCATTGGGCTAGATGACCTTGCCGCTGCAGTACTGGCTTGTGTTGTCAACGGATCCCCTCTTTCTTTTTGCTGTTTCTTCGAGCGCTTCACTTGAAGTTTGCTTTCAGATGCAGCAAATGGAACCAGGTGTTTTATGTACCTTTGGCCTTGCCGTAGTTCGTAGTTGAATGGATGGAGTTCTTGCTTACTTCGTCTTGCTGTATTTGTGGTGACTCCTGTAGATAAGACTCGCAATTAGAGAGAAGATTGAGTCGGTACCGCATCATGATTCCGAACTAGTCTTCACTGATGCGTAATGCATACTTTCATGTCAACACGCCGCAGAAATGACTACATCCGATACGAGGAAACTTTCGATTCGTTGGAGTAGGAGAACAGATTTAAACTTGACTGAGAAAACATCGAATAGTAGGTTGAATTCCATTGAACCTCTGATAATATTCTGACGTCACAACGAACCGGGTGACTTCGCCTTGAAAGTATATAAAGAATGCGGGTAGAGCTCGATACGAGTGAAGAATGACGACCGCACACCCTAGTTCTGTGGAAACACCTGGAGATCCTCTCAGCGCAAAGAGTACAATACTGGAAACCGGTGCTGCCCTCGTCCAGGATTTTCAACCCTTGAAGCAGGTCTGCGCCCATTTGAATGCCTTTCACGTCTACGCGTCGGATCCGCACAGGTTCGTCGAGACGAATCATTATTGCGCGCACCTCACCGAAGGTAAGTGTCCCGTTGTTCGGGACCTGCGTCGAGTGTTAACAGGAAACAGATGTCCGCCAATGCATTCTGTACGACGGCCCTGGCCCCAACGCGCGTCTCATCGGCGTCGAGTATATGATTACACCCAAACTCTACGAGGGCCTCCCTCGCGAGGAGCGGCAACTCTGGCACAGCCATGTGTTCGAGGTCAAGAGCGGCATGCTCATCATGCCAGGGCCGCAGATTTTGTCTAGTGCATGGGAGGCAGCGGAAACAAAGGAGATGGAGGATGTCATTACACTTTATGGCAAGACGTACCACCTCTGGCAGACGGACCGTGGCGACGCCCTGCCAATGGGAAAACCGGAGCTGATGATAAGCTTCACCGGCGATGGGCAGTTTGATTTCGAGAGACATGTTGGAGAACGAGATGCTCGGTTTGAGGTGGATTATCGCGAGAAGCAGAAGGCGCGAGAGGGAATCAAAATCCCCACTATTCATCCGGGTATGTCTGATTATGACGTCGAAAAGTCTTTCTTACTTTTAAACCAGACGCCGATGGAGCTTCGATTGGAGCGTCATAATGAAGAAAACAACGAGAAGACCGTGTGCGCATGTACTGTAGCCAGGAATGTACCATTGCTGAATATGACAATCAAATGATAATCCGTAGTTTCAATTCAACCAAAACCCGGGGGGTAAAACTGGGCAGAAACGAGATGAAAACTTGATCAGTCCCGCATCGAAAGCGCGCGGAAGATGTGCCTGCATATACTGGACAAATGCCGGATATCTTTGCGGCTCGCTGCCGAAATTGCGGAGCGAGAGATTGGCCTCACGCAAATTTGGCAGGTCCGTTAACGTGGAATCGAGGTCCGCCCACTGCCAGGGCCTGTGACTCGTCCACTGAGGGCGAGCGGTGCCATTCACCGGCCGATCCAGCAGCGCGATGGTTAGGACCTCGAGGTGCGGCATCGAGGCTACGGTGTGGGAGAGTATGGAATTGAACCTCGCTGGGTTTTTTGCCACCTCTACGTCGAGGATGAGGTCTAGGACTGTCAGCGAAGGAAGAGTGGGAAGAGCAGGAGGAGGCGCGTCTGGGGAACCATTTTAGTGAACGCTGATCATGTTGTGGTGAAGTACATACTCAATTCGATTTCTAGATGCTGCAGCGTACTCGAGGAAGCAGAAAGTAGCTTCACCAATTGGGGGAACAGCAGCTCGGGGAACGCAGGAGACATCAGGGAAAGTCGCTTGATTTGACGCAGCAGTTGCAGGCGCTTTGCATCCAGTGCCCAGGAAGTAATCATCTCATCGTAATCTAGGAGGACGACGAGGTGCCAAAGGTTTCCCGGAGAGGACCAATCCTCTGTGTCCTGCTCCTCGTCGACAATGTTGACGCGGGAAAGCACCACCTGTTCGAAAGAGGCGAGCGCCCGCGAGATTAGGGCGGATGGAACATTGCCCAGATCTTGCACCGCCAAACCCGTAAGTGTTGGAAGCGAAAGAATGTCGATGAGGCAAGGATTGCTCTCGAGTTGGTTCCAACGGAACATCACATCCCCGACAATCGAAAGACGCTCGAGCTCCGTCAATTGGGCCAGGATCAGCTTGAGAAGGACAAATTCCGTTGGGATAACTTTGATATCCACGGCCAAAAGGTGAAAGTATTTCGCGAGATGAGGAGATGAAGCGAGGAGAGTGGCCGTACGCTCATAGGAGGGGATGTCCGAGAGTGACATCCAGCGGAAAAGGCGACGTTGGCTGGAAGTAACGAATGCCGTCGCTGCCAACGAGCAAGCCTTGAGACTCGACTCTGGAACATCCTCGATAATGGCATCGATGAGCTCTTGGGGTAGCTGCGGCATGGTGGTCTTTGTCCAAGAGCATTTGTCAAAGCGTCGGAATGACGGCGTATGCATGAGGTAAGGGGATTTTACCGTGAGAGGTCCCCGATTTCGGCCCTTTCCGTACAGCGTCTTCGGCGCGAGGTCCGTCAGCATAAGGATCAGGCGGCCGATTTTTCAAGGCCTTCCGTCCGCACAATGGATCGGACATTTCGCCGGCACAACACCGGCAAAGGTGCCTTCCTCCCAAAATTGATGCTCCGGAGGGGGAATTCAAATTTTTTGCAGGCAAAATTTATATTTCTCACCCAGCAGGCGCTGCGAAGAGTGTTCTAGCCGTACGCATAAGGATCCGACATCAGTGCCGGCCGGCCAGTTCCGTCGACACTCTGGATCGGCAAGTCCGTCAGCATATGGATGAGACATTTGGCCATTTTTTGGACCAAATCCGTCCGCGTAAGGATCGGACCTCTCACGGCATAATCCCCTTACCTTATGCACGACTGTCTTGAAGTTCCACCAAGAAATACTAGAGGCTGATATCAAGCCTACGCGCGACGCAGGTCACTCAAGGTCTCAGATGGAGAGATAAAAACATCATGACAAGCGTCGACAAAATTGTGTCCATCCGATTGATATCAAGCCTACGCGCGACGCAGGTCACTCAGATGGAAAGATAGAAACATAATAATTGTCTGAGATACAAAGAACTAGGATACAATTTTGTCGAGACTCGTCAACGTCCATCCGATCACAATTCGACTCTATGGAACCCATCTCAGGCGGAACCCTTTACCGGGGTACCAGCCGTCGCCTTGGTCGACGTCGCCGTCGTCGTCTGCTCGAAGCCAGGCGTCGCTCTGGAAGACTTAATATCAAATCTGCAGGCACAGCTATGAACACACCAGAGAAACCAACGAAAAGCGTAAAAGAAACATACGCATCCGACCGCCAATCATCCCCCTGGTCCGCAAGCTGCTGCTGCTGCTGCGCCTTCTTCTCCGCCGTCCGATTGACCCACCCGTCCGGGTGCCCGCTGTCCGGCAGCAGCGAGTTCTGCTTGCTAGCCACGACCTTGAACTGCGAGCTCTTCGCGACGCTCGACGCCGTCGACGCCGCATCGTCCTTCTTCCGCTTGAAAAGCTGCGAAAAGAGGCGGGCGTAAGTAAGCACCGCGACTACAGCGGTGGGAACGTAACGTACCTCCGCAAGCACCTCCCGCCGGCTCCCGTCATCGCTCCCCTTCGCCTCGTCCATCCGATCGCGCACGCCCACAAGCTGCCCGTCGACGTACTCAAAGCCCGTGCGTATCGCGTCCGCGAGCGCCTTCTGAATCTGCTTCTTGACGAGCCGCGTCGCGAGCGGCTTGAACGTCTTGTACAGCAGGTCGTGCTTGGTGTCGCGGATGCGGAACTTGAGCGAGCCGACCTTCACCCGGACGCGCGCCACACTGAAAACGGAGCTCGTGTCCTTGGACGAGGTGAGCGTTACCGTCGCCTGACCATCCATAAGCATGACATTCTCCGCTTAAATGGAAAAGAGAGAGGCGCACGGTAAGCCCCTCTCCACCTAGCACCACATCCGCAAGCCCCGAGTCGCGCATCTTGATCCCAGTCTTGGTGCGGAACGAGAACGCCACGTCGCGCATGTCCGCGTGGATCTGCGCGAACGTGAACGTGAACTCGTGGCGCGACGCATCGCCCTTGGCCGCTGCCGTGTACGGGCTGAAGCGCAAAAAGTTGTGCGCGTCGACTTCGACGACGTTGGGGAACAAGTGCCGGCCCGAGAGCGTCAGATTCTCCACGACAAGGTCCAGCGAGTCGTCGGTGTATTCGACACGGGGGATGGGGATCACTCCGACCTGATAATAAAAAAGCAGGGTTATGTCAAGCCTACGCAGATACAGAGGGGGACAGACCTTGTCCACCAGCGTCGGCAAAATCACCTCCCCGAACATCCTCCCACAGCTTCTTCTTGAATTGCAAGTTCCCCTCCGAATCGAATAGCAGGTCCCGAGTGAGTCGCGCAAAGTCTTGTGCGAGGGCCTTGTTGAGAGGATCTTCAGCGATAGACTTTAACCATCTACAGCGGGTCAGAATCTTGAGATTTCAAAGTGAGGAAAAATGGATACCCCGACATCGCATCGACCACGGCGTCAAAGTGGGACTTGTATTTCTCGTCGTAAAACATCCGCCCAGTGTCGCGCAGCTCGCGGGCCCGAGTCGTAGACGCATCTTCGGTGATGTACCCGGCCTGGAGGAGAACCTAAAGTGGAAAAGGCGATCAATAACCAATCCAGGCTTTCGAAGAACGAGCATACCTTGCGGACATACCCGTCAACGTTCTTCCACCTTTCCAAATTATTAATGAATAAAAGGTAGTATAACAAGTATTAAAAATTACCAATTCCTCAATCCTTCGTCCTTGGCGGCGTCCGCAGCGAGCACGCGTGCGGCGTCGAAGATGGGATCCAGCGGCGCCTCGGCGATGCGCTCCAGCAGCGTGCGGAGTAGCGAGAGCGCAGAGCGCAGAGACGGGTCTTGGGCGAGCGTGGCAGCGGGAAGCAGGCCCTCCCCCTGCTTCGCATCCTTGCCGACCTGCTGGGCGCGAACAGCCCAGGCGTCGATAGCGTCGAGAATCCACCGAACAGAGGCTTGGTAGTCGTCATGCTTCTGGCACTCAACCACGACCTTGAAAACGAGAGGTGAGCGGCGGCGATGATGATAGGAGGAGAAACACACCTTCTTTCCGCGCCAGATGAAGCGCTCCCTGCGTTCCTCGGGGAAGTATTCGTCCGTGAGCCACGCACGTCCGTTGTCGAGTGCGGGCTTGTTGGATGAGTGGAGGGCCTTCACGCGGCCGAGTAGGCTCTTCTTGCCGCTTTTCGCCTTTTCGGTGGCTGGCGAGGGCTCGTCAGAGTCGGAAGACGAACTGGCGGAATCAGAGGACGTGGACGCGGAGGCCTCAAGAGTGCTTGTGGTGGTTTGGGCTTTTGCTTTGCCGCGGGCAAGAGGATCTGGCGGAAAACACGTTAGCTTCCACCATAACCGAATGCCGCACATCGTACCATCATCATGGAATTTGTCGTGCGGCGCGTGGTCGTCCGCGCGCTCCAACTGCTCCCTCGGGGGAGCGATGGATTCAGCGGCCTTGGAGGCGCCTTTGGCGAGGAGGTCGCGGCCAATGGTGCCGGCATCGGCGAGCAACTTGCGCATCTCGGCGTTGGTGAGGACGAGGCTGAGAAGTGTGCGGAGGTGATGTGCGGCTGCGAGCGATGAGTAACGAAACACTAGGCGAGACGAGGGAAACCTACCCTCTTGAGCGTCACGCTTGGCCTTGTCGACGTCCGCCTTCCCCTTGTCCTTCTCACCCTCCGCCGGCGTCAGGCTGGTCGTGTTGACGTCGCGAGTCGCCCAGACGAAGCGTTGAAGGATCTCGCCTTTGTTCTTCTCCTGCAATAAACCCGAGAATGTGCTGAGGATGTCGCGGATGTCGCCCACAAGCCGGCGGCCCTCTGTCGAAAGCTTTTTCTCATCCACGGGCGAGTTGTTTTTGACATATTCGAGGACTTGGACGATCTGAGCGTTGGTGGGCAAGCGGGAGTCGCGCAGGGCGTTTATCGCTCCGTATAGGCGCAGGTTTGAATCGATGTCGGGCTTGGGGTTCGAGCCGACTGGGGTCATGGTGGGGGGCGCGGGCGGGGCAGACATGACGATTGTTTGTTTGGTGAAGGGATGTATCAAACACGCCTTTTATGCAAAGCGGACAGGAGTTGCAAAGACGCGCGCGTCATTGGGGCGATCGTCTGCGATCGTAGGCCCCTAATCTGCGCGATCGCTTCGAGCAACGTCGCCAATGAGCTCATCCGCTCGAAGGCCTGCCAGAAAAACGTAACTCGCATGACGACTCTCGCTGCATCGGGATAGTATCGTACACGAACTCCAGCGAGTCCGACGATCATCCAGCAGGGTCCTAGACACAGTGGTGCATGAAGAAGCGAAGCGAAAACGACCGAGTTTCCAGTGGATACAACAGTGAAACTTGAAGTAGCAGTTAAATTGGTCCCTGTGAAAGGGGTGGCTGACGATCCAGTGGATCCTTCCATTACTGGCTAAAGCCAAGGACAAGCATTGACTTGATGGTTATAGTAATAAAGCTCCGAGTTCGCGCCTCCCTCAGCATTTCCAAGTCGCTGGCTTGATCTTGCCGGGAAGCTGAATCGAGAAAGCTTCTGGATCATCGACATTCAAAGTCTGTGGGTGGCAAAGGGCAATTCAAGGGGCCATGGGAGTGAGAAGCAGAAAAGCGTTGTTTGGATGAAATGCCCTCACCGTTTGATGCAAATACAGTCGTAAACCGGGAAGCGCTACCGATAGTTGACAGTCAGGGGCTGTGGCAAAATTTCACCCTGGCAAACCAAGGGTGAACGTGACCGTCGCGGGAAAAGTCTGATCACGATTTCATCACACGCAGACTCTCTCTGGTCTTTGTCCCCATCCATGCGAGATGAGCGCAGTCTTTACGCCGGCGCGAGGTTGCTCGCGCCATGGGGTAACTCCGCGGTGGCCATGTTCGGGTTCCGAGTCCCTCACACTAGGCCTTTGGTCGGCGCCACCGCGAATATTTTCTACACAACGACGCAATGGGGAACTGTCGTCGCACAAACCCAGGTGAGGCCCATGTACATTGCCGAGTGTTCTGCGCATTTACCTGCCACTCCAACAGTCGAAACTATGCGCGTTTATTCCATAGTTATTTGAACCAGCTCAAAGCTAGCACGCCGTCCTCCCGCGCGCCCGACCCCTACGATGCCGACATGTCCATGGATATATCTGCTGATGTTTCTATGCAAGGCGTTGAGAGTATCGATGTGTTCGGTGCGTTTGTTCGCGACGCATCAAGAGCTGGGTACGGCCCCTTCCTTTCGTGACTCGTGAGTGTAGTGTCTGTCTCTGCGTCCAGAAACCTGATTGACGGACCCAGACATCAGCACGTACGGTGTGGTGACACTGAACGAAGAGTGCGGGTTATTCCAATGGGTCCCGAACACGAGCCCGTTGCGACCAGTACTGATGAAGGGGTACGAAGCGCGATGTATCAAGAGCGGGGTAGGCCCCCCTCTCGCGTTGACGTTGATCCCGCTGAGGCCGCGTATAGAGCGAGATGAACGACACCTTCTGGCGCATCAAAGAGCAACATCGACCGCCGAAGCTCTCCCCGCTGCCCCTCTCGACCTCTTTAGCCCCCTCCATTTCCCCCCGAGCTACCGCGCTACCGATATGAAGTACAGAACGGGAAAGTTCACTTGGTCCAGTTTTGGCTCTGCGGCGCGCCAGATGCAGCATACCGCACGAGCTCCAGAGTCGAAGGGAGCGGAGGTAATTGGCCCGCCGGTGACTGTTGGCGAGTGCAGGTCCACAGTACAGCCGCCGCCGTGGCTGCGATCGTGGCATCCCCGGGCGAGTGGGCCACCATTGTCTGCTCACCGACCGCAGCGCGCTCGTTGCCACCGCAGAGCCCAGAGGTCACTTCTTCACGCCGTGAAGTGCTTCGACCAGTCACCAACACCGTGGGATTGACGGGGACACTCCCGCCATCCGACGACTTCGAGGATTGGCTTCTGCCGGCTCTCCTCTCATCGGAATCCCCATTACCAGAGGTCGACGACTTCGAGGATTTGGGTTTCCAGTTGATTTAAGTTCAAAACTGGCTCAGATTCAGACCCGGAGTCAAAGATGAGTGAAACATGTTCCAAAGTTATTGCCAAAGGGTACCGTCGCCGCAACTTCCCAATTCACCGCCAATCGATTAACGACATTTTCTTTTGTTTTTACATGAACCTTGAGATTCGATGTTGCTCAAAGGTCAGCTGTGGCCGAAGAACATTAGCCGGGAAAATGCGCCTCAGGCAGATATATAGAACGGTGAGTGTCGGTGCAGTGAACAGAGATTCAAATTGAAAAGAAAATGGTGACAAGGCGAATTTCTAAATCATGTTCCACATCCAGTCGTCCCGGCCGTTCGAAAGAAATACATCAACCGGACATATTGAACTGCTCCTTGGTTTATTGGACGACCATCGCACCCACCTATAGTGGAGGATAAGTATGCGCCAAGATCCAGACAAGAAATGAAAGAACCAACCTCCTCGACCGGAGATAATTATTCTTCAAGAGCCTTATCCTTCATTTCCTGCAAGGCCTCCCATGAAGGTAGACCACAGAACCCCGGAAGCTTGTTCCAGATATTCTGTCGCGTGTCCTTGATCGCCTCTCGGGAAGCATATTGGCAAACATGACAACAGTCCGTCAAGTAGTCATCGACATTGTCCTCTAAGATGAGGCCCAATAGCCTGGGGCCGGGGATGAGGGCGAGAGCCTCATGCAGTGTCGCCAGGAAGCTGAGACGCATCAATCTACAGTCCTGACCAGTCTCGCACCCAGGGACAGTTTTTCCGGCATGTACAGGAAGCGGCTCAGACTATGTGCCTCGTGGGACAAATATAGACTGAATTTCAGGAAGAGGCTTCGGTCCTGCTCGCTCAATGTAGCTGGCCGCTCGTGGTACGTTTGAGGCTGCAGGAATTTGTCGATGAAATCCTCTCGTGTTGAAGAAAGACGATAGAAAGCCGTAGGGACAACCCAGAGCGCGTTGACTTCGCGCGCAAGTTGGATAACGGCGATATGTTGGATAAAGTCGATATGGGAGTACCCCGTGGATGGCTCTACGATGATCGAGGTTTCCTCCCCACTCAAATCAAATTGAGACAGGGTGGTCGTATATCTAGAAGACAGGTGCTTCAACCCACGACGCAAAAGGTATTCAACTGAGTATTTGTTGCTCAGATGGAGGACCGAGATGACGTGGTCTAACAGAACGAGGGAGGGGTGGGGTTCGAAGAACCTAGGACCACAGATTAGATCCACTTTGCGGCGACGCAGTGAAGTGGCTCAGCGACTCACGATGAATCGAATATCGCACGGAAGAAGCAAGTAACATCCGCAGCACTGTCATGGAGTTTCACGACAGGACAACCGTCGATGGTTTCCGAATCCGACGGCTGCGTGAACGAGAGCATGTCCTTGAAAACAGGTGAACGAGCGGACAAGATGCCACCCGATACACGATAGAGACTCTGTTCGGCCTGCACGACGAGGCCGCCGTCGAAAAACCACAATTCTTCCACGCGCGTTAGTGTTTTGTCGATGTCCATAGATGAGGCTTGTGGTGGTTGTGATCAAAAAGTAATTCAAACTCCGACAGACGCGTCAACTCAACGTCAACTCGTCAAAACAACGCGTAAATAAACAGTGCATGACAAACTTGAAGCAATCGGTTTGTCCACGCAAAACTGGGAATGGTATCTTTTCTTCAACATACTCCGGTGGAATTTCGAGAAAGAGTGCGCGCACCGGAGCTCTGAGTCGTGGAGCAAAATCATCCGATACTTCCTTGCCCTCTGTTTTAACTGCGACCGGAATATCGATATTCGACGGCAGGTTTTCGATTTTTATCTTCAATATGAACGACTCGGATGAAAGTACTGTATACAATGCAGAAGTTGCTCGACGTTGACTTCTGTTTCAACGGTTTCAATCATCTCCACTCAAACTACATAGCGATATCGAGAAGCTTCGCAGATGCCATCCAGACTCTTCCAGACTCCATAGCAATCTCGAAAGATTTCGGTTCAACAAAACGCCAAAAATCACCAGCTGATACTAGAAAAGCGAAATCTCGTGACTCAACTTCGTGAGTCGTGAAGAAAATGTCGACGATCTAGCGATAGTCAGTGCCAGGCACAGCTCCAAACTCCTCCAGCTGCCAACTAAACTGAACACGACTCTCAGATCCTTGAAGTACCCTGGAGTGTATCCATATATCCAAGCCAAATTACAAAATTTGAATGAGCACTGCGGCACCTTATAATCTAACCAGGATTTCAGACAAACACGTACTGCCGATTTATCTCGACCGATTCCCAGTTGAGTGGTAGGGCAATGGAAATGTAGATAATCAAGATAGGAAATGGTGATCTATTGAATTTCGTTGTTCGTTGCCTTTGTTGGAAATCGAGTGTCAGAAGAACGCAGCGCGCGATTGAACAGCCGGTATCGGGGAGACTGGGCTGCAACTCGCCTTCGTTAACATATAATGGTGTCCGTTGGTCATTCGGCCATTGCGGTTCAAGAAGTCACCCGGGGCTGCTCGGTCCCGCTGCTCGACGGAGGCACCACCCTGGCGGAGCCGCCAATCCCGTCACTCTCGAGATCCATGAACCCATCCGTCGACTCGAACGTGGACAACCGACGGCGTTGTTTCCGCCCAATGGGAGCAGTTGAGGTGTCGTCCTGCTCGGTTTCAGTTTCCGTGGCTGATGCGGATTCGGTTGGCGTCGCGCTCGAGCTGGCGATAGCACCTGCGGTTGAATTCCGTTGACTCTCGGAGTTAAGGGCGGCAGAGTTCGGCCGGCGCGCGTGGGCCTTGTCTAGATCCTGGTCAGGGATCTGGGTGGAGTTATGTGAAGGCCAATTCGTATTCAGTTAAACACAACATACCGGTAGGCGCACAAGGTATGCAAGAAATGTCGCACATGCGGCGAAGATGTACACCGTCCTCAGCCCAATTGCATACGAATCCCGCGCCTGGCGTTGCTGCTCCGGCATAAGCGTATAGATGAACGCACTAGAGCGGCGAATTTTCAGTATGAGCTACAATATTTTCTATGTTAGAGCTTATCGAGAATCAGGGGCAACGAAGGCGCGCCTCCTCTGCATCGGGAGTGTGTATGCGTTTGCGCAACTCCGATTCAAGTCGCGACTGGAATATCGCGGAGGAGATCGCGACGCCGCCAACTTGGCCTACGCAGAAACCAATTAATAGACGAGCGACGCGAAGTCGATTGACTGGCCTATTCCACGAAACAGCTGCCCAAACCCAGTTCCCACAGCCATATGAGATTCGGGTAGGTGGGCCAGTAGCGCGACTAGGAATCCCATGCAAACTAGCTCCTTTCATTAGAGCAGAGAAACTTACTCATCATGGTTTGCAGCACAACTGCATTACCGAACCCAAGTGGGATCTGTTTCAGGTTAATAAAGCCATAACTGAGAAGCAATTTATTTTCGCGCACAATGCTGAGCCAAGACTGGACTGGACCGGAATCCTCTCGCATAAACGAGATGAGAACTGCGCCGACGAAAGGAAAGATCCCGAAGATGAGGTTAAGCTTCCTATATCGTCCCGTTCGGTGCATCACCCATCCGGCGAACACCGACCCCGTCGACATCGAAACACTGTTTGGCATCAAGTGCATCCCTAGATATTACCAATGAGTTCGAAAGTGGGAAATCACAATAACATATCTGCCGGAAAGGCAGGAGCTCGGAATCAATACAACGTACCGGCGGTAGACGCGCTCTCTAGGGTCACGACCTGGAACCACATTGGAAAGAAGTAGGTCACAGCGAAGTTGCATGACGCTACGAGGAAGTTCGAGGCGCTGATGAGGACCGGCACTTGCTGCCGCAGCATGGACGGCGCCATCACAGGCTCTGGTGCAATAAAGATCTCAACGCCTAAGAAGCAAACGGAGAACACCAAAGAAAGAACGAATGGGATGATGACCCGAGCGTCTGACCACTAAAATGTTGGCATAAATAATGTGCAAGTCGAGAAGTCTTAGAGAAGCCTACCGGGAGACTCTCGTTGTACCGTGTGCTGAGAAACACAAGAAGTGAACCGACCGCAATAAGGAGAGTTAGACTTCCGAAATAGTCTATCCGTTTCAAAACCTCCTTCGTACTCTTGGACTTTCCCTGGGGAATTGAGGAATAAGTTCCCGAGTGAGGAGAGCGACGGAGAGAAGACTTACGGGAGTTACATAGCGGATGCTGTACGAGGTGATGAGGAATGCTAAGAGGTATAGAGGTGTCTGAAGGAGAAATGCAGCACGCCAGCCCAACCTGCGATCACCGTGATCAATAAATATAAGGCATCGCACTGGAAGCAGACAGACAGGTCCGTTATGAGTCCTCCGAAGGGACCTCCGAGTCCCATACCAAGCTAAATGAGGGGTGTGAGCTACATTTAAGTTGGCCAATAAGCGTACTGACACCACTGAAACAGCTTGCGAGGCCCTGGATGAGACCACGGTTCTAGAAAGCTGAATGGTCAGTGACAGGAGCACGGGCGAAGCATTCTGGAATACCGACACGTAAGGTATACATGTCGCTAACGATGATCCTAAGAATGCCGTGGAGTTAGGCTAAGTTAGCACCCCACATCAATCAGAAATGGCGGTATCATACGTCGCGGTGGTGAAGAGTCCGCCGCCGCCGATGCCAGCAACCTGGAGACCATAAATATTGCACGAGGGGTGAATTAGAAACATACAAATCGAGCGGCGATGAGCGACTCCATGTTGCTGGAGAGACCGCAGCCAATAGTGCCCACCGCGGCGAAAACTATGGCTGTCTGGTTTGCGCCCCGACGTCCCATTACGTTGCTCAGGCGTCCATACAGCGGGGTGAAGGTGCATGTAGCTAATAAGTAACTGGAAAGGTTTCAGGAAAGCGCTGGCAGTTACTCATATTTTCCACTCACGCGGTTCCCAGCCAACTTGCCTGGTGGAATTTCTGGAAGTCGGATGAAATCGAGGGCATCACTCGAGGTAGTCAGAACGCACCAAGTTGAAATAGGACTAGGACGGACTCACTTGTTGGAACGAGGGTAACTTTGAATCAAAAATAACGATGAGGGCATAACTTTAAACTTCCTTCGTCTCACAATTCAACGACTGGGATGCAAGAATAAGCCAGCGGCGAAAGGGTGCAAAACAATTTGACGGACCCCTAAGAAGCTAGCCATCCAAATGCCAGTTAAAATCCAAAATCTGTTTTTCTTTGAAATTTCTAGCGGTCCCAGTCGGCGCTTGACATCAGCGGACGCTTCCACATTGGCGTGAGCCACTGGCTTCTTAATGAGTGGATCGCGCTCCGTAGGTTCAGTCATGTTGATAGAAACCGATACCAGCCTTGCAGACTCGCAAACGACGCTGACAATGAGGGAGGAAAGAAGAAGACGCCGGAAATGGTCTTTTCGGACAAGGATTGGTGATCGGTGACGTAAGATGTCGGCTGCAGGGCCGATCCTCCGGGTTTCAACCAAGCCAACCGAACCGTCGAATATTAGTGAAACAAAGAAGAAGTCCAATAGTTTATTGTGAATTCTCATCGACCTCCGTAGCTGGCTTTGCTTAGGCCGGGGCAGTCGGATTTCGACCGTTTATTTCTGTAGCGTGGCAGTCAAAGAAGTGATCGTTGTGATGCAGTGAAGAGCCGTACTTCTTGCTGTGCCAGTGGTTCCCCCACTGTTGTCGGAAATACCGCCCCGAAATGAGAGGTGTTGATTAATTTTCTTTCTCGATCGTCGAGATTTTTTTCGCTCGTAAATATTGAACGCGGCGTCATTTGAGACATTGTTTGCGTGACCGGGGTGTTGCTTAGCCGGTGGGTGTGGAAAAGTTCCAGTTGATATTTGTATTACAGAAGGAAATCGCTGAGCTGCAAGTGTTCCCCGATTATCCTTGCGGTTATATCAACTCCGTGGCGTTCGCCGACACAAAGATAACATTTCAGCTGCCATGACTAAAATTTCTGGCGAATTGCATGGATCTTCTCGAGCGTCTAGTTCACAGCCCAACTGTTTCGCTCTCACGACGCACGGGAAGCTGATGTCCTGTTTTAAGTATAAAGCACCACTATGAGGCTCACCCTCAAGTATCCGTCCCACAATGTCCCTGGTGAAACAGTGAGTGCTGCAGTAAACCTACAAAAGATATCTTAGATCTGAATCGCCGTAGAGTCCTCCCCGTCGTTCGTGATCTCCACTAGTATTTTCTGCGGTGTAATAACGGAAGGCAGTTCATAGGCACCATTTTTGAGTGGGGGCTCCTTGGGGTCCTCCTTGTCCAAGTCGGTGAGTTGCCCCGCGATTCCCGCGTTTCACAAAGCCCACTTGCGATCCACATATAGGGATATACCGTTCGGCATTTCCCAAGGATTCGTCCATTTTAAAGGCGCTTGTTTGGATCATTCTCTTCATCGAAATCCTGGAGACCATCTCTAACACCAGGGATGCGATACGAGTCTTTGGCATTGGATGGGGGAGTCCAGAAGTTGTGGACCAAGTGGGATGGGCCTTTTTCTCGGTGCCCATAATAGGCTCGATAAGCGCAGGGATCGGTCAATGTTGCTTCAGCTACCGAATTTATCTCCTCAGTCACAAGCTATACGCTCCAGCATTAATTCTCTCTGTACGTTGGCTTAGGCTGAGCTCTTGGGCTTGCACTTTGAGACTAACCGAACTCAGCTCACGATGGTTCAATTGGGTGCTGGGATTTGGTCTGGGGTCGAAATCTGCCTGGCGAAGAAATTTTCCAATTTACAAAACACCAATGTGCGACCCACTGCGGTGAGACGTTTTATGATGGATGTGTTGCTCCAGTACTGACCTACATACCTACCAGCTTTGGTTGGGATCCGCCTCTTTGTGCGATTTAATTATAGTAGGAAGCACCGCCTTCTATCTCCTCAGGTCGCGGAGCCCTGCTTCCAAAACAACCAATGCAACAATTTATAGAATCGTGAAGGTGGGTCTGCTGCTCTTATACCACTGAGTATTCATACAACCCGATGCAGATATCGGTTGAAACCGGCCTGCTTTGTGCATTATTTGCCATCTTCGACCTCTACCTCTTTGTGACTTACAAAGGGACGAACTATCATCTGGCTCTATGCACCGAGCTTTCCAAGGTTTATTCGAACAGCATTTTAGCGGCAAGTTCGCTCTCGTGTGTAAGGTATTTTATGCTTACGAGGTGTCAGATCCTGAATTCCCGGGCACGAATCAGTCATTCCGATGCCAGCACCGATGACGGAAACCTCAATATTTCGGAGATCGCTTTCCGGAGTGGGACCAGAGTTCAGATCCCGATGGAGACTACTGAGAGTAGTGATGATTTGGATCACACTCAAAATGAATTCAGCAAACGGGAAAGCTTAGGAAATGGGCATAACTGAACAGCAAACCGGGCTTAGACCTTGTTTATGACGCAGATACGAATTGTAGAACCTCTGCTGCATTTGCATAATTCCGTTGGATACCGATTGCGGAAACCGACGTGTTGTTGACGTGTGGTACTTAGTTTACGCGTTATTTGGCACAGTTTTGAGGAGTTTGAATCCCAGGACCGATGATAATCCCGGGTGAGGTCGGATCCCAAAATCTGGCCCTCGGGAAATTTTGTCGGGAATTTCCGTCTTCACTGGTCCAAAATTTTGTCGGGACTGGAGTTCTGACCTCGGGCCAATTTTTTTTTGTCGGGACTCGGGATCAGACCTCAAACTCGGCCAAAAATAGCTCTAAAATCACGGAAAAAAATCGAATTAAATTCTTAGTCTATGCAATCGTCTCGGGCAGCTCGAGAATATCTATATTCACCTTTCCCTTCCTTCGGATTGTATTCAGGCTGGCCACAGCTTTTACCAACCCAGCCTTTTCCGCCAAAAGTTCATCAAGCATCTTGTACGCTCGAAGACCAATCTCGACATGTAGGGAATTGACAATCGTGTCGCTGTCGTCCATATCGCGATATGATTTGAAGGTGCCAGTGGTAGAAGGACTCCGTCCGAGAATGAATATTATGTGGTCATACATCTCATTGCTCCGGAGTCCGGATACCCGTCTGGATCACCAATTCGAGTCGTTTCTCAGACGGCCACTTTTGATTTACACAGCGCTAAATTCGATGCTGACGTGCACTGGCTCGACGCCACCAACAAAAAAAATCTCGGCCGGCACCATGACCTCGGCCGACCGTGATGTCGGGACTTTGGATCAAACCTACCCCCTCGGGTCTGCCCGTTGTCGGGACTTCGACTCAAACATTTTTTTCCGCCAGGCCCATTTGTCGGGACTCGGGCTCACACATCTGGGGGCCAAAATCGAAATTTTGTCGGGATCCTGGATCCGACCTCACCCGGGATTATCATCGGTCCTTGAATCCCTCGCTGATCACAACCACCACTGGCACAAAGCCCCATCTATGGACATCGACAAAACACTGACGCGCGTCGACGAATTGTGGTTTTTCGATGGCGGCCTCGTTGTGCAGGCCGAGAAGAGTCTCTATCGTGTATCGGGCGGTGTCTTGGCGGCTCGTTCCCCCGTTTTCAAGGACATGCTCTCGTTTACGCAGCCGCCAGATTCGGAAACCATCGACGGCTGCCCGGTCGTGAGGCTTCCCGACTCGGCTGCAGATGTCACTTGCTTCTTCCGTGCGATATTTGATTCGTCGTGAGTGGCACTCCTTCGATAAGAGGCCGGGACTTTAACGTATGTTAGATTTTTTGAATCATACCCCAATAGTCGCGGTCAGAGTAGAGGATTCTGGCCGATTCTGACATCGATTCCGATGTTGATTATGCACCGATTCTCGCATTTAATCGACCTCAGAATCATGCGAGAATCGCCCCAGAATCGGTTCAATTCTGACCGCGCCGATTCTCAAACCGATTCTTGCCAAAATCTCGTAACACATTTGACAGCAAGACAACGAGAATCGTAATCGTAATCGGAAATTGTTGTCGAATCGACTCCAGAGTCGCTTCGACGATTCTGGCCGATTACGATTCTCCCACGTTAAAACAATTCGATAATCGGTGCATAATCGGCACCAGAATCGACGTCAGAATCGGCGAGAATCGCCTACTCTGACCGCGACTAATATGGTTCACTGGCACCATGTGATTTCCATCCTCCATCTCAGCAACAAATACTCAATCGACTACCTTCTGCGGCGCGCTTTGGTTCATTTGTCATCCTTTTATCCGACAACGCTCTCCGAACATGACAACGGGAGTATGAGTTCGCTGGGGATCCGGGCCGACGAGGACATTTTGCCCTACCACATCGGCACCGTGCAGATTGCGCGCGAAGTCAATGCGCTGTGGATCCTTCCCGCCGTCTTCCATCATATTGCGTCAATTGATGAGGCTATCGTCGACAAAACGTTGCAGTGTGTTGGCTACAACGTTCGCCCTGCCAAGTTGAGCGACGGTGACCGAATCTTGTTCTTGAAAAGCAGCATGCAGATATCTCGCCAGGAAATTTTCATTATGCGTTTCCTACACTCGCCGAATATTATTCCTGGATGCAAAGGAGGGGCTAAATGCACTTTGGAACGCCTACGTACCCTAGCAGACGTCCAAATTTCTCTCACTGAGGCGTGTGAGGCTCTGCACCTATTGTCTCCATGCAACAATCTGCTGCAAGATTGTTGCCGGGTTTGCCAGGATTATTCCCAGAAGGCGCTCAAGGAGGCTCGACAAGTCGTCTGGGACAGGTTACCTGGATTTTGTGGGCTGCCTCCATGGGATGAACTACAGAAAATGAAGGCGGACGCTCTCAAGGCTTGATGTGTGGTATGTCTCACCGTCATATGGGGGAGAGGTCTAACTAGACTTTGTTCCACTCTTAGGTACTTCGTTTGGGTGCATTTGGAGAGAAGTGCACGGGGGAAACAGGAGATTTGGTTCCTTGCATTCAAATGTACCGATGCTCGTACCTCGCGTGTTGAGTTTGCTATCAAGGTGTATGGCGGATGACCGCGGCTTACAGTCACGAATCCCGGGGCACGTTCAATTCTACCAATTCGACTGAAACCAGACCAATACTCAGTATTCCTCCCACTTTTGTCTGCCTAACATCTCAGGCATTCGGATCACCTTCTTTCTTCCTCTCTTGGCATTTTTCTTTGTCTCGGAGCCCCAGACTCGCAAGTTGTAAAACTCGAACCAGTGGTTGAATTTTCGTTGACTCTTCGCCAAGATTCAAGTGCTTTATTTAGGATCCCCCAGGCCTTGTATTCAAAAGGTTCAACCTCGAGCAATGCAGTGGATTACATTAATCCAAAACACAAAACTCGACCGCGTTGTTGTAATTAAAGTGATCGACGCCTTTAAGTGGCAAGCCAATCGATCACCTTCGGAGTCAGGCTACTCAACTTCTTCTCCCGCGTGAAGAAATCGATGAACATGTCGTCGTGGACGCCACCCTCCTGAACTACAAGCTCGACGTTTGTGTGGTGCTCCTTTAACCGCTCCGCAACACTGATAATATCATCATGCATGACCTCCCTCTCGCCCGCGGTGATAAATATGTGGTCGACAAGTTCACCGACGCCTTCGAACCAGTCCTGCGGCACCTTGGCTGGCTCCGCAAACACCCTGTCGGCTTCAGAATAGCCGTCGAGCAGCTCCGAACCGTAGGCCCCGAGTATCCGCCCGTCCAGGAAGTCAATCCCGTTGAACTCCTGGAAGGATTTAGTGTCGGCAGTAAACGATGTCCAAGGGGAGAAGAGCCCCAAAGATCGGAACCCGCCAGTCGGGCGGATCTGTGGGACGCCTTCATGAGGGTGCAGCATGCTGGATAGAACCTGAAGAAGTAGATTGCCCCCGGCAGAGTCCCCACCGAGGTAAAGGTTCTCAGGCCGGACACCGGCGTCGAAGAGGAATTGAAGGGCCAAAGTGGCTTGTTTGGCGGGAGTGGGGAATGCCACCATCGGCGCAAGCGCTGTGGAACAGCCAGGAGTCAGATGCAGGACAGCACCGGAGGGAAAGAAGCGCACAGTATGAGAGCAGGGCGATTCCGATTTCGATATTCTGCCTTTTCAATTCGAGTTGAACATATCGCCAAAAGGCGAGTTGGAAGTTGGGGACTGGTAGGAAGTAACAGCCGCCTGGAGTGTGTATACCGTCAGCATGTGTGCGCCAGTGTACACGGGATAATGATACCATGACAAAAAAAGAGAACATGATCCACGCGCTTAGGGCCAATCCACATCAAGTGTGCGTTCTCCCCGAGTTCATCCACAACGGGCTCAAGTTTTATCTGTTTGGTCCAGCGCTTGTACGTTGTTAGCGTGCTCCCGTAAACGAACTGCTGCTGGGCGACCGAGGTATGCCCGGCGGCATAGTGAATGGTGCGCTCTCCAAGAATGCGCCTCAAAGATTTCCCCTTATTGTGTGAGGCGTGCGACGTAACAAGGGCGGTCCAAACGAGAATCAGCGCTGAGAAGGAAATTCAAGGAATGAACATTTGGTAGCCCATATAAATGCTGAACTCACGAAGTGGAGCCAATGAGGCCGCCATAGTCAGCAACTGGTACCAGGGGAGCTCACCACACTTGCGTGGCACTGTGTACATGACGGAACAGGTTGAAGAAAAATTTGATCGGCCTTTACTTAGTGGTGATTAACCAAATGACCGAGGGCGGGTTCCGGGTCCCAGTTGCAAAACGAATCGAACCAGATGAATTGCCCATGTTGTTCATTTTTTTCCTCCTCGACTACCTGGGTTCGAATTTGTGCGAGCCTCCTGTTTGTGCTCTCTTTGTTCGCCCGACGTTATGTGCCTCATACCCTGCGCTCCGAGTCCATCTGAATTCCACCGCAATTGACTGAATATCATTTATTCACAACAAAGAGCAAGAATCCCAGCTCTATCGCCAGTCGGACAACCAACCATCCCCGAGTTTTTGCCCAAGTTCAACAAACTCTTGGATTGAAAATTCAGGAATCAACGCACCTACCTCCACCTCAAATAAAACAAGAGCGGGTTCAACTCCCGTCGTTCTATTGAGGCTAACCGTGTGAACGACACGGGATTTTTTTTTGCACTATGCGCACACATATTTGGGACTGTTCTAAACCCTCCGACTCCCTCACCTTGTCCGAAGCCTCGAGAACCTGACCAATTTTGTGGACGAGGCTGAGCTCACGAGCGCATGGAAAGAAAGGAGGTTGCCAAACCGTGAGCGTTTGAAAATTGAAATAGACCCTCCGAATTTGACTTTGACATGGTGGAATGGGCTAAGGGATAGCGAGGCTCGCTTCAAGAGGATTAACTCGGATTTGGTGTATGGCGCACTTAGGCATCCCCAGCCTCTGAGACCGGACGGGGTTCGATTCCTCGGGTCCGAATAGCCACTTGGGTCGCAAACTTTTGTTGAACTTTTGTCTTTTTATTTATTTATTGGTGATTCTTCGATTTAACTTGGCAAGCATTCACACCTCAATACTAGTAGCTTCCCACAGGTCGACTTGTGGAATTCAACGCGCCTTGAACGCGGCGTGCTTTTATTTGTTTGGCCTCCACGTGATTCCGGGGAACATACGCGTGACTGACGTGACGAACTGCTCCGAGCGACGAGCTTGCCTCCTGCCATCGTTTGCAAAACTTCTGTGTCGACTCAGACAATGAACATCCAGGAGCTTTGCTGTCGCCTCGTTATGAGCTCAAGAGGAATCTCCTCAAAATCACCCGGGAAACAACTTCGACTCGCAAGACCTGGTCTCACATCGGAACCTAAATCTGCCTCCTTTCGCGGTCTCAAGTATTTGGAACCGCAAGCTCCTGACCCACCTTCTTGTCTCCCACTCCCATCTTCTCCCTGCTGCAGTTGATCTCCCGCACTTTTACTATCGTCTTTTCACATCTTTCACGCTACCCATCTTCTTCTTTCACTCATGGCTCCCTCCTCCCAAACTCTTCCCGATTTGTCCGGCGAATTTATCGACGATGGATGCCTCCAGTTATTATGCCTCCTAGGATCTGGCGCATACGGCAAGGTCTACAAGGCGCTGGATACAACTTCGCCCCCGGACGATCTCGAGTACTACGCAGTGAAGTGCATGCACCGCTTTGAGCCTGGGTCTCGGGACGCCGAGATTCAGGAGAACGAGCTCATGGTGCATTGCATGATCAGCGATCACCCCCGTATCATCACCTTGCATCGCCAATTCTGCACAGACGAGTTCGTGTTCGTCGTGCTCGAGCTTTCCGCCGGCGGAGACTTCTTCAGCGCTATGGTGGATAGGAACTGCTTCCACGCCAACCCGCCGAGAGTCAAGAAGGCGATGAACGAGCTTCTCGATGCCGTCGAGTTCTTGCACAGGAACAGCGTCTTTCACCGCGATATCAAACCCGAAAATATTTTGTGTAATTCCGCTGGGACGGATATTCGGCTGGCCGATTTTGGACTTGCGACCCAGGTCGCTGTTTCGACCCAGTTTGGATGTGGAAGCCGATCTTATATGTCCCCTGGTGCGTAACTCCCGCTGTTCGTGCGACTATCAGAAACTGACTTTTGACGCAGAATCCATTGATCGAGTATACGCCAACGGGTGCTATTCAGCGCGCCACAGCGACCTCTGGGCCATTAGCGTCCTATTCACCAACATGATCTCTGGCCGCTATCCGTGGGCCAGCGCAGAGATATCAGACGCGGGGTTCGCAGCGTTCCGTAATGACAGCAACTACCTTCTGAAGGCGCTCAAACTTTCGCGCCCTGCGAGTGCGCTCCTCAAGCGCTGTTTTCACATGAACCCGCTCCGCCGACCGACGCTCGCGCAGTTCCGCGAGGCCGTAAACGATATCGACTTCTTCTCCCTCGAGGATGTGGTGGCGTGTATGTCACCCCCACTACGTCTTCCATCGCCGCAGCTCCCTGTACCCACCTCTCTGACCCTTGAATGGGCAGTCGCGGCTGCGCCGTCTGCCGTGGGCGACTGCGAGACACCAAGACCGTCGTTCCCTATCGCCATGCCCCAACCGATCCAATTCAATCCCTTCGCGCTGGTCGCTTCCTCTTCCTCTTCCTCATCACCTTCCCCGCCTCCCCCCTCTTCCTCCTCCTCGCTTCCTTCTTGCGGCTCGTCCGTCCAAACCGACGTCAGCACCGCCACGGACTCTAGCCTTCCCGCCACCCCAGCAACGTTCTCCAACGATGCCGTCGACGTCGTCCGGTCTCGCCTCCCCGCGTCCGCCGCCTCCATGGCTCTCCCCGCGCTCCCACCCCGCGCTTACCTCGGCCAATTCCGGCCGCGCCACATCCCCACCAGCAAAGCCACCGCATATCGCACAGTCGCGTCCAATGCGCGGCCGACGCTGCCTACTAGACGTCAATTTTTGACTGCACGCAGAAGCAGGATTCGAGTTGGAGCCGAAGAGTGTACATGTGAAATCGTAGAAACGGACGTTCAGTATTTTACGGATGGATGTAGATAGAAATATAAGTAATGGCATGAATAGACTCAACCGCTCGCCCGCGCCCTTGCGCACATTCGTCTCCCATTTCGTCGGACTCGAATCCGGACTCGCCTGGCCTGCTTGGCCGTGTTTATCTCTCCAAGCCCTACTATCCAAATCACGACTTTTCCTAGAATTTTCTTCGTCTCTCGCGGCAGACTCGAGGCTGCGATGCTCGTTCCGCACAGGATGCCCCCGCGCATTCTTTTTCACGAGCGGGCCAAGGTGAGTATTCTAACTGTCCTATAGATTGGTCATAGCAGGATCACCCTCGGACGGAAATCCGCCGGCGCTACCGTTCTTTCCGAGTCGGTCAGCGCGACCTCGGCAGAGGCGTGAGCGGACTTCTCAAGTCGCTCTGGCGTGGAACTCTCGTGGCCGCTGTGCGTCGTCTTCTCCTTGTGGAACTTTGTGGCCCCTGCCGTCTTGCTTTGGCACACGGGTGCTTGTCTACTCCCTATCGCACGTACTGCCAGCAGCCCAAGCCCGAGGCTGTCCTGCGGCATGGTTGCCTGTTACGGTTCCCTTCGGACATCGACTCTTCGTAGCGCCCATGTCTCTTGCAGTTTGGTCAACGGACGCGCCCGACTCGGATTCGCCCTCTGGATGTGGATGTGGGGACTCGGAGGCCGACTTGCTCGCTTGAGAGCGAGTTGGATTCAGAGTGATTGTTCTGCCCGATGCCGATGCGCCGGCCTTCGTGCTCTTGACCTTGCATTTCGCAGGCGTCGCTGACTCGCTGATGTACATTCTTTGGTCGTTCTGGCCCTTGTGTGGCTTCCCTCGGTGATGGAGCCTGGGCTGCGTGCGTGCGCGGTGCCCAAAAGCGGGTGGGACATCATGTGCGATTGTCGAGGGCGAGGGGATACAGCAACACATGCATCCAAAATTGGCGGGGACGATGTGCTTTATTGGGCTCATGATCACTTCGCAGCGCGCGATGGTCTCGTGGGATCGTCGACGTGCAACTCGATTCAGACTACATACTCTTTGTCGGCGGAAATTTTGGACACCGTCATTTATTCTGGATTGTCGATCTTTTCCCGGGCCGCAGCAACGGGACGTTCCAACTTGGCATTCCTTCCCTTGCTGGTGATTCACGCGTTCTTGTAGGTAGGTTGGACGCTCACCATTTGCTTGGACCTACCGGATGGACGATTTTGCACTTGCAGGCAATTTCAACCCGGGCAACCACTGATCGAGATTTGGGTTTGAGATGTGGCTGCAGCGGAATAAACGGAAGGATAGTAACACCGGAACTCGGATCTGGTGTATGGTGCACAACCCCAACAGTTGAACGATGTCAGAAGGTATCTGGACTCTGGGGTAGGATGGGGTTCAATTCCCCGGGTCCGAATAGCCATGTTATCTTCTTTCCCCTCGCCCCTCGTTTGCCTGCCCACTGGCATCCAGCCTTCAGGCTTTCTTTCTTCCGCTTCATTCACGCCATGGTGCGTTTCGTCTTGCTCGCGATGAATGCACGAACTAATGTCAGTGCTCCTGCCAGTGTGAATCTCAACCAGCGGGCATTCGGTATTCGGTATTCCAAGTCCTGCCAGGTGTATCAAACAGAATAATTAGATGAACGATCGGATGCCGAGGGTCAGTGCGAGAAGAGGAACTCGGATCTGGTACGGCGCACAACCCCAGCAGTTGAACCATGTCGGAAGGTGTCTGCCAGTGGGGTAGGATGGGGTTCGATTCCCCGGGTCCGAATGGTAGTACTATTCGATCCATACTTTTTTTCGTCACCAATCTATCATCTCTCTGTCGACTGCTAGTACATGCATATGGGCTTATCAGCGGGCTGAACTTACTCAATGACTAATTTTTGTGCATGCAGCTTCAAGTTGTGCCAGGTGGAGGATCCAGGTCATTACTTACTCCACGACTGGGAAGATATCGAAAACTTAAGTTCAACTGGAACGACAGCCTGAGGTGGGCTAGCGCTGCCCCAAAGATAACTCGGAGGCTCTGCCTGAGTGCAGGAAGAAGAACTCGGATCTGGTGTATGGTGCACGGCCCCAATTGCAAACTGTACGGTCTTTCTGGTCAAGTTCAGCTGGGGCAGAACGGGGTTCGATTCCCCGGGTCCGGATGTACCACTGTATTTGCAGGTTTTTTATTTTATTTTATTTTCATTTCGCTTTTTCTGTGCGGATTTCATTTCGCAATTGAAGATTCAACGCGCACGGGATGGCATGGCATATTTTACCGTTGCCGTTGACTCAGTGCATAGATGGACACCTTCATGATCATGTTGCAGCAGGAAGCTCGAACCACCATCAAGATGTTATATGCAGTTGTATAAATAAGGCTGAGATAGTGGAGGTCAGTGCAAGGGCTTCTCGATGAAGAGAGGATTAATATTCGGGTTAGGCGTACGGCGCAAGCTATTGTATTGCGTGTTTAAATTTGTACATTGAATCAGGGCGGGACAGGGGTTCAAATGGTCCCTTCGACGGCGTTTTTTTTGGCCGCTCATTCTTTCTACTTGCACTTGATTTCAGAGCAGAGGTCTCGAGCGCTCGATGACCTGTCGAGAAAGAAAGAATTCCGAGGTTGAAGTTTGAAATAAGTAATATATAATAACGGAGGGAAGACTGCCCCAAATTTCAATTGGACACCGTCGAATTTAAATTGCCCGAGGGATAGTGCGCCTCGGCTGGAGGAGAGGAACTCGGATTTGGTGTATGGTGCACCACCCCAAGCTCTGATTCAGATGTCACGAAGTGAACTGGGGTAGGAGGGGGTTCGATTCCCCGCGTCCGAATAGCCACTCTTCAAACTCTTTTGTCTTTTTATTTCTTTTTGTGATTCCGGGTTTTTACCTTTGCACGACTTGAATTCACGCGGCAACTTAGCGTCCGCATACGGTGTGGTGTGTTAAATTTCGATTTGCGGCTTGGAGCGCCGAGGAAGTTGCACTCGACCATGGCCAGCGGCGCGGTAAATTGTCGAGATTTAGATTTTAAATGAGCCAAACGAGTAGTGGGATAATATTAGTACTAAACGAGGTCCAATTCAGAAGGATTAACTCGGATCTGGTGTATGGTGCACGGCCTTGGCATATGCAGTGCTTTGAGGACTCTCGTAATCTAGGTCAAGACGGGGTTCGATTCCCCGGGTCCGAATAGCCCTACCGTCACCGGTTTTTTCTTTCCCCTCGCCCCTCGTTTGCCTGCCTATCCCTTTCAAGTTCTTTCTGAATCTTCCGCGGAATTCACGCCGTGGGGTGTTTCGTCTTGCTTGTTGCGATGCATGATGATGTACGAACTGATGGCAGTAGTACTCCTGACGGTGTGAATCTCAACCAGCGGGCATTCGGTATCCGACTCCTGGTGTACCGTGTATCAAACAGAATGAGTAGGTGAATGGTCGGATACCGAGGGTCAGTGCGACTCGTGCGAGAAGAGGAACTCGGATCTGGTGTACGGTGCACTGCCCCAAACTGTACGATCAGAGACAATTCAACAGTGGGGTAGGACGGGGCTCGATTCCCCGGGTCCGTATACACCGCACGTAGACTTTTTTTTGACTTTCCCTTTATTTATTTCATTTTCTTTCTGTCCGGATTTCATTTCGCATTGAAGATTCAACGCGCACGGGATGGCATGGCGTATTTTGCCCTTCCTCCGAGTCAGTGCATAGATAGACCGCACTGGTAGGAGATTCGAGATTGGGTTCTATATATTGCTTGTTTAAATTCGTACATTGAATCACTGGCAGGGCGGGACAGGGGCTCGAATGGTCTCTTCGACGGCGTTTTTTGGCCGCTCATTGTACGCGAAGACTGGTGGAAAAACTTGAAGCTTATGAGTGTTTTGAAAGAAAAGAGGTTGAACCCATTTAAATTGAAGTTTGAAATAACGGAGGGAAGACTGCCCCAAATTTCAATTGGACACCGTCGAATTTAAATTGCCCGAGGGATGGTGCGCGTCAGCTGGAGAAGAGGGACTCGGATTTGGTGTATGGTGCAGCACCCCAAGCTCTAAGGTAATATGAGTGAACTGGGGTAGGAGGGGGTTCGATTCCCCGGGTCCGAATATGGTGTAGATAGTGCTTTTTCATTTTCATTTTTATGGATAGACTTGGTGTGGCACAGGTATGCAAATTCAACTGGATTGCAATGTTGAACCGGGCCGATACACAATGAGCTCGCATCAATCTCCTGTATCAGACTGATTTGATTAGCGATTTGCTCCACCCTCTGACGCTCCCCGACGCCAAAAAGCTTGTTTCCCTCCGTCCACTCGTTGAAGAAAGCAAGACATAGCGGATTGCAACTGCAGGAAGACAATAAATTAATGGCAACTCGTGAGTCATCTATGGCCCTCCGTTATCGCCGGTGCCTGCCTCGCCGCTATTTCTATTTCTATTTTTTACGTCTCTACGTTCTCGCTGAGACGAGCACGCCTGCCATGTCCTCTCCCTCGTCCACCACCGCCCCCACCCCCGACCCCATACCCATACCCACACCCACCCCTTCTGGTCGCTCCTATCTCTCTTCCCCTCCACTTTACTCACTCAAATCACACAGTAAGCCTCCCAGGCGACCCCCTCTCCGGCCTCCTCCCCTCCAACCCCGCGTCGGCAAGCGCCTCCGCCTCCGCCCCCGCATCCGTCAGCGCCTCCGCCAGCGACAGCGCCGCAGCAAGCGCCAGTGCCGCCGCGAGCAGCGCCGCCGCCGCAAGCAGTGCGGCGGCAACCAGCGCGCCGGCGAGCCAGACGGTGCTGAGCACGCCGGTGGTGAGCGTGTCGCCGAGTTTGCTTGTGTGCGTACGAGTGCTTTGCTTTTTATTTCATTTCCCACTTTCCCACTTTCTTTCTTTGTTTCTTTCGAATCGTTTCGTTTCTTGTTTGGTGCGCGCACGTTGGTGGGACTGGGTGCCGTTCTCGTTCTGCGGCTCTGCGCACACGGAGGACACGCCCCTGCACCGAGGTCCCAGGTCCCAGGACGAATCCCTCGTCTCGTCGATTTTCATTCCACCCACGCCCGCTCCACACCCCCGTTTCGACGCCCACGCCCGCTCCACGCCTCGTTCTTTCAAGAATCCTGCTGGCCTCCTGCCCGCGGTCCACGCATCCTCGGCACGTACCGCGGTCCACGCACCGCACGCACCTCGGTCTCGGTCTCGCATGCTTCACCTATTCGTGGAGCCCACCCCGGCCCGCACAATACACCGCGTTTGTCCGTGCGCGCGTCAGCCGCGAGCGGTCATGCGCATCATGCGTGGATGCAGCTCCACCGCTGCGGCCGCCGTCCGTTTGCGGATGCGTGCAGTATAATATATTGCATTGGGAGGACTTCGATGGTCTATGGGGTCGATCGGCCATGGGGTGGTGCAAGCGCATTTTCGGGACGCCAGTGGCCGCGCTTGACGAGTTGTGCTTGGCTGGGCGGACGGGCGGAGTCATGCCCGCTGACCGCGCTCCGTCTGGCGTCTTGCGCCCCCTCGCGCCTCCCGAAGGCGCAGCGGCGTCCTCGCTCCGCGCCTGCACCGCCGCATTGGCATCGGCCTCGCGCACGTCCCACGTCCCGCGGTGTCTCGTCCCGTCCCGTCTCGTCCCGTCTGCGCTCGGCCTGACGGGCGCCACCAGCCCCAACGCACTCTCGCTTGCGATACGATGCGTATGTGCGGATGCAGAAGCGCGC
This sequence comes from Mycena alexandri, assembly GCA_029233265.1. Lineage (NCBI taxonomy): Eukaryota > Fungi > Basidiomycota > Agaricomycetes > Agaricales > Mycenaceae > Mycena > Mycena alexandri. The sequence continues at coordinate 126,981 of JARJCM010000261.1, forward strand.
GAGGGTGGGCCTTTGCGGAATTGAGGGCAGCGTTCGTTGTGCTAACGGGCGGGCGGGTCTTGTAGATCGAGCGCACGTCCCACATCCTGGAGCGTGTGTCTGCGCCGCAGGCGTTCGCTGTCGTCGCCGCGTGGCACCACGACGGGGCTTTCAGCAGGGGTGCGGATTTGGGTGTGGCCGTGCAGGGTGTCGGCGACTCGGGGTGGATGGGCGCGCGCGTCAACTTTGGTGTATGGACGTCGTCCCGTCTGTGCTGCGCGGGGTCGGGTCGGGGGACGTCGCCGTGGTCATCAGCAGTGGTCGCAGATTCGTCCACCGCGGCGTCTGGGGGCGCGGTTGCCGTCTTCACTTCTTCCCGCCGTTCCTTCTTGCTTCTTCTCTATATCCCTCCTCCCCCTCCTCCCGTCCTACGCGTACTAACCCCCCTCCCCCCCCCAGCACCACCAACGCCGCCGGCCAAACCATCACCTCCACCGTCCAAGTGACCAACACCATCCCCGCCGGCGCGACCCTCACCTCCGCGCCCAACACGCGCACCGCGACCGCGTCGAACCACACCGCGGCGATTGCGGGGGGTGTGGTGGGGGGCGTGGCGGCGATTTTGATTGCGGGGTTGGTGCGTTGCGTGTTTCTTCCTTCCTTTCTTTCTTTCTTTATTTCTTTGCCTTCATTTCTTTCCTTTCCTTTCCCGCTTCCTTTCCTTCCCCCCTTTCCGCTTCGTCCCTTTCCCTTCGTCCCTCCGAGCAGCAACAGCACATCTAACCGATTCTCCATCACAGATAATCTGGCTCCTCCACCGCCGCGCGCGCGAGCGCCGGCGCGAGGCCGAGTTTGACGGCAACTTTGACCCCGCGCGCACCACGGGCGGGCTCAACGGCGCCGGCGGCTCGGGCGCGGGCGTGGGGGAGAAGGGCGGGCCGACGCTGCCGCGGGTGGGCGGCGCGGAGGAGGAGGAGGAGGACGACGGGGTGGGCGGGCGGCTCGCGGGGAGCAGTGTCGGGGGCGGGGTGGTCACGCCGTTCATGGCGGGTGCGGGTTTGGGCGCGGGGGCAGCGGGGGCGTATGGTGCGCAGCCGCATGCGGGGCAGGGGCAGCAGCAGCAGGGGTACTACGCGGACGCGCACCCGCACCCGCACGGGGAGCAGCACGCGGGGTACCTGTATCCGGGTGCGGGCGCGGGGTACGACGGGGGGAGCGAGGCGCCGACGAGCCCGACGACGACGACGAGCTACTACCCCACCGGGTCGTCTGCGTACCCGCCGTCCGGCGGCCCCGGGAGCTCGGCGGGCGGGTCGAGCGCGGGCGCGGCGGGGGCCGGGGCGGGGTATTACCCGAATCCGATGAGCGCGAAGGAGCGGGAGGCGCGCGGGCATGGGCTGGGCGTCGCGAACCCGGGTCCGGGTCCGGGTCCGGGGCAGGGCGGGATGCACATGCCCATGCCGCACGGGCAGGGCGGGATGCCCGCGCTGCCGAACCCGCATTCGGGGTCGCCCGGCGAGGGCGTGTTGGTGCACACGGATGGGGGGCGGGTGCCGGAGGAGGGCGGGGCGGGGCCGGGGATGAGCGAGATTCCGCCGACGTATGACAGTATACGGCCGTAGTCGTGTCTCGTTCGTCCGTCCTTCCTTGCTCTCGTACACTTTCTGCGACCGTCCAAAATGTATGTATACTACGTTGACGATGCCTCCCACCTCTACACCTCTACATTCGTTCCGCTCGCTACACTTACTTACTCACACTACATACTTATTTCGTACTTACTTACGACTGCCTCCGCCTCCGCCTCCGCATGCGCACTGACGACGATTTGATTTGTAGAGAGAGTACGCAGTTATCATGGACTGGTTATATAGCTGTGATGTCGGTGCTCTTGGTTCCTTTTTGTGTATTACAATATTTACTGCCAGTGGGTGAGGCGTGGAAGCCTGGAAGGTAGTTGGGCTCGACAAAAAGAAAGGTGACCCATATGGTATTCGAACCCGGGGAGTCGAACCCTGACTTCAATCCTTCTTCCATCCAGGCAGTGGGATTGAAATGATTGAAGCTTGAAGGACGTGTAGCGTACACCAGGTTCGAGTCGGAGTCGAGCGCTTTAATTTAGAGGGTGGGTTCATTGGCATGGGGATTGGGCTTCAAGGTATGAACGGCTGCCGCTGGTCGATATTCCAAGCTCGTCTAAGAAGACTCGCTCTCGAAGACAGGTTGTTCAAGGTGAACTATGTTGATTATATAGGGGTTCTTGAATTCCACGAAACTCACTCTAATATTTAACACTGGTCCACGAACTCGAAGCCTTCCGGAGGAGGAGAACAGGGGATTTGGACTCGGAGGCAAAAACGTGAGATCTAGAGTGCCACATCTCGAATGTTCAACGAACGACGGGAGTCGAACCCGTTCCGCCCCGTTCAATGGTGTTCTGTCTGGCTTACAAAGGATCGAGGGCCGTGCGCCGTGCACCACGTTCGAGTTGAATGCTTTATTGAGGGCGCAGGTACTTACTTGCTTTTGATTATAATAAATTCGGGAGGTTGGAACTCCATGTGGAGATCATGCTTGGTTTTTTTGCCTCAAAAACAAAACAAAAAATAGAGCAGCGGTCTTTTGGGTTTTCAGTCCAAAAGACTCGCCTTCAGGAAGAGACTTGAGGAAAGAAAAAAATCGAACCAAAAATCGCAGCTTACTCGTCAGTCGTTACAGTACTCGAACGACGGGAGTCGAACCCGTTCTTGCCCAGTACAACGGTCTGAGAGAAAATACACATCATTCAGGGCCGTGCATCGTACACCACGTTCGAGTCGAATGCTTTATTGAGGGCGCAGGTAGGTGCGTTGAATTTTTCAATCCAAGAGCTTTGAGGAAATTTATGTTAAATCCGGGGTCCGTGGGGTGGAAATAATATTCAGTTATATTGGGGTAGAATTCAGGGGGACTCGTGTGGAGGTAGGGAACAGCCGCGGCGCACATAAGTAATGTCAGTGGGGGGAGGGGAGAAAGAGCATGAGCAAGCTTGCACATTCGAACCACGACCCCGAACACTAGTAATGATTCAAGCTTCAAGGATGTGGTGTAATGTGCACCAGGTTCGAGTTGGGGTTGGTTAACTATGTAAGGACATTCGGAGCGAGGGATTCAACTTTTAAGACTTGCGAAATTAATACTTATTCTACTAAACTTTGCAAATTTCCACCAAGGCGGCAAACGAACAACCAAGTCGGGTTGGAGTTGGATATTTTGGTCCCGATTTCTCGCTCCTCGATGGAGAACAGACTCGAGAGAAGACCACGGGATTTGGAACCAAATAGTGAGAGTGCTTCTCGAGCGTAACGGTCGAACAACGGGAGTTAAACCCATTCTTGCCCTGTTCAAGTCAAGTGCTGTAAAATCCAAGTGCTTTCAGAAATTTGTTGCACTTGTACAAAACTTGGGAACCAAAAGAAAGAAGACTGCCAGAGTCCTGGTACATTCGGATTCAGGGATTCGAACCCCGTCCTGCCCCAGTTTATTGTACAAGGGGCCGAAGCACTCAAGAGAGCGGTGCACCATACACCGATCCGAATTCCTCTTCTTGTACGCGTCGGACAATTTGACCGCCCTCGAACTCAAATTAGGGCAGTCTTCCCGTTAAACTTTAGTGGCAGACTCGTTCGAAGTTCGCCGTTCAACCTCCTTCTGCCAAGTAACCGTGAACTTCGTCTACAAAACGTATCAAGTTCTCGAATCCTCTGACGAGTCATACGTCAAGTGTACGAGAGCACAATTCAGACCCGGGAATCGAACCCCGTCCTGTCCTAGTTGTACACTGTCGCAGTTATACTGTACAATTCGATGATCCGTCCCCATCCTCCGGGTATTTTCCAACATCTGGCTCATCCAGCTCGCCCGCGAAGCTGAAGCCACATGGATCTTCCAGATGGCTTTCTATTTGCTTCCATCACGTTTGAACGACCTCGGGATGTCAATCTTTAGTGGTGCCGTGCACCACCACGTTCGCCGAGTTGGCGGTGGAGGATCAGAAATTACTTCTACAAAGCCAAGATATTCAGAGAACGGCTATAGCAGTGGCTCCTTCGCCTGTTGAAGCCGTTGCATATTCCGGGGTGCGATGATCTTTTGCAGTGCCATTTAGAGCGACTGCAGGTAAGCGAGACGATATTTCTGCAGACGCATACATCCCGCTGGAAATCTGGGGCGAGCACAATTGCGACCTTCTAGGCGCCCTATGTCCTGCATGCCTTGCCGCTCTCAAAAACACACATCAGGACGCTAAGCAGGATTTCTGGAACACGCTTCCCCCGATACCAGCTCGATGCACAATTTGCCTTCGTGGCAGGAATCGGAGAAGATAAAGACTGCCGCCCCGTCATTGGTATCAGTCCGCATGTTTATGGCCGCAATGTACGTCGGGGGTTTTCCTTTCGGAATTTCCCTGTAATTCTATTTTACTCGACGGTGAAGTAGCTCCTTTGTACTCGAACGTTCAAAACTCTTACCTTTTGCACATGTTAGGTCTTCTATTCTCCGCCAAATTTGATCTTCAGATGGACGAACGTGCGCGATCGGGAAGACTGTGGTCATGTTAAATGTGAGCGCTGGGGCGGGACATCGCATGTATGTGCGACTGGCGAGTGCGAGGTACATCGCACAGACCGTCGAACACAACATGGCCTGCCGGCTGTAGGGCGATTCGCAGTCTGGAGCTGCACAACGGTTATTCGGTGAGAATGGAGACCATCAATTCTCCACTACGCCCAGAACGTTCTGAAAGGTTTACAGGGAAATTGGGTTCGCCAAACCTGTCACCGCACGGTGAAACCGGAGTCCCAAGCGCTCCACCATCGTCGCCTTGGACCTGGGGCCGGAAGTTGAATCGCCAACGACCGTTGGGTTTCCTCAGTGTCATTGCGTCCCTTGCTGTCAGGGGGGCCGAAAAGTGGAGAGTCTGACCGTTTGCGTCGTGAAGGACGCACCGGAATATATTAGGGGAAGTACTCCGGAACGAGCTGCATTTGAGATGCATCGAAATAATCGTCTACATGTTTGCCTAGAGAGGTGCGCGTCCCGCCTGACTCTCTAGTCCGACAGTGGCCGTTGGCTTCAAGGCATGCATGCATGCGCTATTAGAGTTCGGTTGGGCGACCTGCTCAGGCACGACTTGAGCATGACACTGGCGTCGAATGGAGTAATAGCGACCTGGGTGAGCACGCACTCTCGAGGAGGATAGCTTGACTGTTTGAAACCTGCCGAAGGTGAACTGTCACCGCGAACATGACAACGTGAGAAATCAGATCGGGTTTGCGGTATAAATCTTTCTTTTCCGACAGCTAAACGGGCAGCTTCCTTTCCTCCTCCCACCATGAAGCAGTGGGCTCCTTTTGCGGTTCCTTTCGCGTTTGCTCGAATTGCCAGTGCAGGGCGCGCAGAGCCTTTTTACCTCGCATCCCGCCAACAGACTCTTTCGAACGATAATTTCAACATCTGTAAGCTTCCCTTCGATACGTATCGTATTCAACCTGACATTGAGATTTCTCTCCAGCAATTTACCACGTAAACGACATACACGCTCACCTAGACGAGATCACGACCTCTGGTACAGACTGCACCAAGCCCGAGACTGGCTGCTATGGCGGCTACGCCCGCATAAAAGCTGCAGTCGATGCTGGTCGCAAGACAGCGAACAACTCCCTCTTCCTCAACATGGGCGACGAGTTCCAGGTTCGTTATTCGGACCGGTGATCTAATGCTACCTACCTACCTACCTACCAGGGGACTCTGTTTTACAGCTACTATGGCGGTGAAGTAATTGCCGATACCCTCAACCAACTCAACTTCGACGCAATGACACTGGGGAACCACGAATTCGACCAGGGAGACGCGTATTTGGGCCAATTCGTAAGTTGCCGAATGGGCAGAGCAACATCCCGTCTTGATAATCTCTCGTTAGCTGGACAACCTCACGATCCCAATTGTCTGCGCGAATGTCGACAGCCAGGATCCGAGCATTAACTCGACGGTCAAACCTTATCATATTTTCCCCCAGTACAAGCTCGCCGTCGTTGCTGTCACGACTGACACGATCCCGACGGTATCCAACTCAGACCCGAGCACGACCTTCTCGGACCCCGTCGAGACCATACAGTACTGGGTCGACTATGTTTACAAGCACGAGGACATAAAATACGTCGTTGCGATGACGCATATAGGTCACGGCTCTTCTTATTGGGTTGAAAGATCTATCTAACGTGGGCACAGGTTATGACTTCGACATTGCGATGGCCAAGAACACTACGGGTATCCATCTCATCATGGGCGGCCACTCGCACACTCTTTTGGGTGACATGGCCGGAGCCGCAGGTAATTTTTTCTGCCCACCCAACCTGCAGGATCACTAAAACCTGCTGCAGGACCTTACCCGACGATTGAAACGAACCTCGACGGGGAGGAGGTATTTGTCGTGACCGCGTAGGCACTTTTCGCCCGCCTTTTCCGTCCGTGTTCTAACCTACAACAGCTATCGCTACGGCGAGTACCTCGGCTACGTAGACGTCCAGTTTGACCCCACGGGCAAGATCGCTGGCCTCACCGGAGCTCCCATCCACCTCACCAACGAAACTACGCAGGACGCCGACCTTCAGGCGCAGATAGAGGCGTGGAGGGTCCCCTTCGACGCCTTCGGTAACGAGGTCATTGGCGAGACAACCGTGCTGCTCAACCACAACGGGTGCAAGACTGCAGAGTGCAACTTCGGTGATCTCATCTGCGACGCGATGCTCGACTACCGCGCACAGTCCTCGCCGGCGGGGTGCCTGGTAAACGGCGGCGGCATCCGCGTGGACCTCACGCCCGGAAACGTAACTCGCGGGGATGTCATTACTGCGTTCCCCTTCGGAGTGAGCTCAACGCAACCACTTCCTGATTCCACCTCTAACCCCTAATAGAACGCGGTGACGGATGTGTCTCTCACCGGGCGCGAGCTGTGGGACATCTTTGCCGGCGCGGTCGCGGGTGTGTCTGTGTTCAACGGCGCGGCGGTCGTAACTTGGCCCCAAATCTCGCAGGGCGTCCGCGTCACCTACAATGCGGCCACGAAGCTCCTCATCAACCTTGAAATCGGCCAAGGTGGGGACATGCCGACGGTAGATTTTGGCGCAACGTACACGATGGTGACCTCAGACTACGTGGCAGGGGGTGGGGACAACATCGTACGGGTGCCTTCCAACTTCAACACGATATCTCATTCTGACCACTGTACAGATGCCCGTGCAGAGCGACATCGTGGTCCTCGACACTTTGGATGAGGTGCTGACAGCGTATATCCAACGCCTGGGCTCTGTGGACGAGACGCTGCAGAACCGTGTTGTGCTCACCAATGAGACGACGCTGGTGCAGTCTTAATTATCTTTCACTTATAATAAAATAGCGACACTAATTATTTTTTTTGTACCCAATCTTAGGACCTTCGATACTCATTAGCACACGTTCTTTTCTCGCTCTGCATGATTTTATTTTCCCTAGTCGTTCCTTGGCGTAGACTAGTAGGACAATACGACGAGACCGATCCTTGGCCGCTGCCGAGTAGAAAAGATCATAGCCAGAGTCGGAAGCATCATTGGCCATTCACTTACGCTGTATGCACATCCCGATTCTTTTTTCTTTTTTCGTGAACCGACCATTATCAACTCTATAGGGCGGGCTATGCCCTTAGAATTAGATTCCCGCTTCTTTTAGCCTACATATATGTAACCTAGTTATTTCCGTTTCTTTTCTCCTCCGTACAACGCCACAATAGAATTTCTTACGTCGTTAAATTGCAAAATTCGATCTTTATTTGATCGAGTTGACGCGCCTTTTTGTTTAGATTCACAAACAGGAACGAAGTGACTGTTTGTGCTCAGTCCACCGAAGATGTCGCCAAATCGTCACATGACTTATGTGTCATTTCTGCTTACTGCTCTTTCTCGTTGTTTTTAAGTACGGCCCAAATATGGCCCTCATTCCTGGATAATTCTAATAAGCAACCCCACTTTTGGGGTTGCTGAGGCTGCTGGATAGTGATTTTCTATCCAGCAACATGTGTGTGCTTTTCATACCGGGCCGATGGTTGGCGGTACTGCCAACCCCAATTGGATCAAGCCGCTACAGATTTGAAGTCTGTCGCACTGGTTAAAATCTTTCTATTTGAGAGGCTATTTGAAGAGGATTGCACATCAGCTCACAAGAGTACAATTTACATTCAGCTGCCAGGTCCTTTCTGCAACCTTTTTGGTAGTTGTGAAAGTTTGGGTGATGCCATCGACTCAACCAGGACTTCATCGGCTTACTAGGCATGTGGGTAGGTTAAGGTCGAATCAACCTCACACAGCAACAGCACGAAGACATGAGACGACCTCTAAACTTTCCGAATGTTCCTTTGCGCTGACGCTGCTGGGCAAGCTAAAAGCCGACTCGGGCCGCTCGGCATCGCCCCGGCATCAAGGTCTTGAGCGGTCCGCTTCACAGGGGTTGCTGAATAGCAGCAGCCCGGGTTGATGCCAGCAACCAGGTTGCCGATTAGAACTATCCTGTTTGTGCCCGCCGCTTGTCGGCCACTTCCAATCATGTGTGTACGCGTCTGCTGAAGTTTCAAATCCTCCTTGTCACATGCAAAATACGAGCACTCGTCCCGGAACTGTGGTTCGAGGATAAAAACATCATTCTCCAGGCAGCCAACACTCAGTATCGTGTCTTTCGCCCGTCTTCAGGACATCGTGTCGAGATTTCCCAGCTGTCTGCCGACCCAATTCCGACCTTATTGAGGGAAGTAACTGGATTTCAACTTGGGGAGGCAAGACACCATGCAAGGCGCCATCGACTACGGCGCTTATCAGGTTCATCTGAGCCCAGATTATCTGGTTTGTTTCTGGATGGATACAACCTTCAGTGCAGCAACGAGGTCCTCAATTTAAACATGTTAGTTTTTGTGTGATCCGGTGCCGATCGGCTGCGCTGGCGGCGAGAAGTGTAAATTCGTGCGACTCAGTCTTTTTGGGCCTTGGCAAGTGCATTGTGTCGATCATCTAGCAATTCCCCTCGACACATGGGTCGACAACGATTGGAGCCGAGTCTTGACAGCCTGCAGCACCTGTTAAATCACTCAACCGGGCCCACAATAAAGCGCGGCAGTCCTTGTGGGAGCGATTACCAGGGCATACAGATTATCTACATGGAAGGAACTCACGCGTGGAGTTCATAATTATGCAAAAACCACATGTCCGTGGGGTGCCCACATGTTCATCGAGAACATCATCTCTGCGAGCCATATTACTTTGCCTAACTCTGGTCTGCGATGATTAAATTGACAACTGTGCACTTCCAGATTATACAGGTCTCATTACATTAAGCAACCCAAGTCAGGTTCAACCCATCACTTCTGCGCCAATGAATTCAAAATTATGGAAGAATCATTTGGAACCTCAGGCGGCCCAGCTTCTGACCGACCGGCAATCGAGTCAGAGAACCAGATAGTTCGATCGGTGCGACTCGAACTCGGGACGGAAATATTCGAAAGCACTTCTTCGCTGAACATCATCTGGCGTGAAACCATGAAGATAATGATCGTTGGGTATATACCCTACGCGTCGTGTCAATGATTCTCTGAGAGGGCACTTAAGAATGTGAACTCTTACGGATATGTTGGGTTGAAACCACTCAAAGCCGAAGTCGGGACCATAGTAGCCAAAATCTCCCACCATCAGCAGTATCTGCCTTCGTGTCAGCCACAAAAATCAAAGACCTGCGAGGGATGACCGAACCCAAAACGCACAGTAGAGGCCTCCAGACTCCATAAGTAAAATCAAGATGCTTTCAATTTTTGTATTATTATTTCCTGTGCGGTTGATATACTTCTTTACATTATGTCGGTAGTACCTGCGGATGATGTAAGTTGAACAGAACCGCATTGCCATACTCACTGACCATAATTTATAACCAATGAGAACGGTGACAAGGAAGTTTGTTAGAAGGAGACCAAACGTCCCAAGGAAGTTCTGTGTCCACCGGCTATAATGTACGCCGTGAAACTCCGACTTGAAGTTGAAAACGAGCAAGGTAAGCGATGTAGCGCCCGTCCCAATTATGCAACCGGCCAGAGCGGCATGGACGATTCGATTGTCTGGCCAAAGGACATATGCCCGCCAGCACACAATAACATCGCTGAGAAAGTACTTTGGAGTGACTGAGAAAATGCAACAAGAGGTAAATTAGAGATCCCACTGTCAATCTCCGTAAACAAGTCTGAGAAATGTCGAGGCGTCGTAGGGTCACAGCGGGATCGACATATTCGGCGGCCAGGGTAGGAAACTGGAGCAGGATAAAACCAACGTAGAGAGCGAGGTGGGCGGTCGCAGCAAGAAGCATAGTAAGAGTGATCGCAAGAAGAGCTTGCCGCGCTCGCTGGCCGCGCAGTCCCCGGCGTCTAAAATTTTGGTTGAATTTTCACCAAGTAATTACATGAAGAAGTAAGTCCGCACATGAGAGTGTAGCTTGACATGGACCCGATGCAGAAGAAAATCCCTAAGAAGAGGACTATCAACATCGCGTCTAAGATAGATGTCTTGAATACCATATGACACCGCCGCCGCTGTGAGTTGCAGGAATATTATCTTGAGAGCATAAATATCTTGTCCATCGAGTCCAGGACCAACATCGCGGGCGGGCGGCATACCGAACTAGAGGAGTGGAGTGAACAAAAAAAAAACTGTGTCGGCTTGCTTTTTTAAACCCTGGGGAGATGCTATGAAGACCGGAAAGATCTTGGCCATCTCCGTTTATTCCCGAAAAGGTGTAATGCGGCCGACTTCGGCGGATGATGACCTTCATACTAGTTAAAAACTCCAGCATCGCCATCTCGGATTCATGAAAGCTCCGTTGGAGCCTTAACCAACATCGCCTGTGATTTTCAACGTTTCGAGACAGGCCTTGGGTATGGCAGAAAGAAAACGTAGGAATGCGTGAAAGCATCCATGTTACCTGGGAGTTCACCAGAGCATCGATACTTCCTCCAGCATCCATGGATTCGAAGCCGAGATGTCGTATGTATTGACAGTTGGTGGCGAAATCTGTCGGGGTCTCTCAACGCTCGATTACGGCAGTTAACGCTCGCCTTTATGCAGAACTTTGACACTTGCCGCGGCTGAAGCCCAAATTTACAATATCTCGTCACCGTTTATAATTTGAAGCCGCCCTTCCAGTAACGAGCAAACCGATCCTCCGGGTCGTACTGGTATTTTATTTTCCGCATCTTGGCCTGGTTCTCCACACCGAGGCTGCCCATAACGTCCTGCAGACTCGACGCGTAGTTCATGTATATGAACGGATGGAGGAGTCCTCGCTCGCGGGCTGTGCGTTCTGACCACCTCCAGTGTTCGTGAACCTTCTCTTTAAGTATCTCGTCATCCGCTCTGTCATCCCACAGCGCCATTCCGAGGGCCACTAGAACGTTTGTGGGTCTAGTAAGGGGATGACAAGGGATAGTTGAGGCGCACCTATGAGATCCCCATCCTCGGTCGAGATGCCCGAGGGATTCCCACCGTTCTTTTCACCCGCTGCCGCGAACCCACGATTTAAAGGCTGGAAGATCGTCGCTGGGGAAAACCCAGTACGGTTCAGATATGGCTCAAATATCTCAACACCTTTGCAGTGGATATCCCAGAGCAACGCAGCGTCGGCTTTGAGCGTTAAAGTAAACCATTGGACGCGCCCTGTGCCAGGAGCCGTGGCCTGGAATTCGTTGGTGATGGACATGAGATCGGTGATGCGCATTGTGTTGAGCAGCGCGTTTGGGACTAGCGCCTCAATGTCGGAGTAGAGCGGTGGGAAGGCAGTGTCGGAGAGATAGATGTTCGGCGACCAGACAATATAAGTCTGTTGTCGGGGATCCCAAGCAAAGGCGATAACATTCAACCCCATCGGGTCTGCGGCCAGTTTCGCCGTGAAGTCGACGTGAGCTTGGAGTAGAGCTGGGCCTTTAGAGATGTCAAAAATCAGGGATCCGCCCCAGACGTCAGCCAGAGGATAGGTGGTCATATCGAATCGCGTAACAATTCCGAAATTGGTACTCCCATATTTGAGAGCCCAATAAAGATCTGGTAGGTGATTTTCGTTAACGTCGTTAATTGTGCCGTCAGCGAGGACGACTTGGTAGTTCACGATATTTGAGCTCCCGAAACCATGGGCCAGGGATAGGACGGAAATTCCACCTAGCGGAAAAGGATACATGTTAGAGAGCGAACAAGTGTGCATCCAAGAGAGCCAGACCTCCCAGTAGGAAACCCGAAACACCGACATCGGGAACTCGGCCACCGACGGTTGTAAGGTTGTAGGGTTTAAGAGCGGAGGTAAACCTGGTGCCACCTGCATCCGGAGTCAAAAGAGACCAGACGCCCCTCCTCAAGAACCGAAACCTGGTTCATTTTTTGAAGGTCTATTGTGAACCCTGAAGGATCGACATTGCTGAAGCCCTTCGAAATCATGTGTCCGCCTGACCGCACCGCGAAGGCGCAGCCATATTGAGTTGCGAGCGCAACGATAGTGGCGATATTTACTGCGGACGTAGGTGAGACCCTGCAGGCCGGGTTTATGTCCGACTGTTCGAGGGAATAGTACGAGGCCTGCTGAGACTGGTATTCAGTCGAGTCCGGGAAGAAAACATGGCCGAGTAATGTCTCGTTCAGCAAACTGCACTACTACAAAGGTGAGTCGATTGAGATAAGCTGAGCGCCTGCCACGTACGCAATACGGTCCGGACGACTCTGGTCTATTTTCCTCCAACCAAATGCCAGTTTGCACGAGATCTGGAAGCTCCTAGGGGCTCGTCCGAGCTGAGAATCACTTGCACGTCGTCCTGTATCTCTGCCAAAACTGTGGAGACCGAGATCGAGAGGAGCCACACCCGCGCCGGAAACATAGTGATGATGGGGGGAGCTTTAGGACAGCACTGACAGTTCCAGACGGTTCTTATACGGCGTTTTCGGTTAATACTTAGCGATCGGCGGTTGGCGGTGGGCGTAGGTGGGCGTCAAGTTCATCAGGCTTTAGCTAGTGCGATCGAACACACGATCTGTGATCATTTTAGGCCAGTGAAATTGACCACTGCCTTCGCGGGTCTGTGCTAGTAGCTGCTCGCTGGGTCTTTTGGGTGGAGGTGGACCTTCCCTCATCGGTGGACGCGTCGTGGGCGTCTGTAGGTGCAATCGAAAGATGGAAGACTCACAGATCATGAGTCAAGATTGATTACATCAAATTTCAACATTGATGCGTTGATGGGAAATAATTTTTTCAACAGAACAGTTCGAACCTTACAGTAACGTTGCATTGAGGCTTGCCTCGACGTCGGAGCTTACCTGGATGCTCTAGGAACATACTAGGAGTCCTTCGTGACGAAAGGACAGCGTCGAAGACAAAAAGACGCGAAAAACGCGGCAAGAAAGGATATGTGGATTGCCGTTATCGCGTATTTTCGTGTTGTGCTCGGCAATATAGAGGCATATAGGCGCAGTCGTGCAGAGGAGGGAGTTCAAAAGGCCTGAAGTGGACTCGAGGGCAATGGGAGGCGCAGGGACCGCGAGAGGTAGCGCACAGGGAAGATGGTTGTAAGCAAGGAGCGATCCAGACTCCGGCCGCCCGCGGCCGTTACGTGTTTCGCGCGTGGCGGCCAGTCTAAGTCTTGCGCTTTGGACTTGTCTTTTATTGTTGCAAGTGCATGCAACCGTATGCTCTCGCGGCTACTTTTCATTTTTTTCATTTTTTCAAAGTCTTGTGTAGATTTCCGAACTTTCTCAGCTCGGTTGAAATTTCGATTCTATGTTATTAGATGTTATTGAAGAATCACTGGATTCAAAGAACGAGAGAGGGAAAAGATGTCAACTACAATTTGAATCCACCCTTCCAGTAGAGACCAAACCGATTCTCCGGATCGTACAGATTTTTTATTTTCCGCATCCGAGCCCGCGTCTCCTCACCGAGGCTCCCCATAACGTCTTGCACGCTCGAAGCATAATTCATATATATGAATGGGTGGAGTAGCCCTCGTTCGCGGGCCGTATGCTCTGAATACCTGCAATGTTCTTGCGTCTTCTCCTTGAGTTGCTCGTCGTCCGCAGGGTCGGACCAGGATGCCATGAAAAGAACCACTGGACGTTGGGATTAGCCATAAGTACTATAACATGATATGCATACAAGTACCCACCGAGATGATCTCCGTCCTCAGCCGAGATTGCCCGTGGGATTCCCACCCTTGTTAGCACTAGCAGCCGCCAGACGACGATTTAAAGCTTGGGAGACAGTGCTGTAGGAAATCCAGTTCCGTTCACAAACGGCTCAAAGATCTCGACGCCTTTGAGGTGGATGTCCCATAGCAACGTGGCGTCTGGTTTAAGCGTCAACGTGCACCACTCGACCCTCTCTGCGCTGGGGGCCATATCCCAATTTCCTCGATGGCATTCAAGAAAATCGGTGATCCGCATCGTGTTGTGGCGCGCATCGGCCACGAGCGTCTGGATGTCGGAGTATGGCGGGGGGTAAGCGACGGGAGAGAGGTAGATATTAGGCGACCAGATAATGTAAGTTTGTTGCAGCGGATCCCACGTGAACGCGACGAAATTCACAACCAGGGGATCCATGGCCAAATTCGCAGTCAAATCGACATGAAATTGCAGGAGCGCAGGTCCTTCGATATGTCGAGAATCAGTGTCCCAGCCCAGACGTCGGAAAGAGGATAGGTGATCATGTCGAACCGCGTAACGATCGCAAAGTTGGTGCTCCCATATTTGAGAGCCCAATACAGATCCGGGAGATTATTTTCGTTGACCTCTTTAATGGTGCCGTATGCGAGTACGACCTGCATAGTTAACAACACTAGAACTTGCAAAACCATGGGCGAGAGGACAGGGCAGATATCCCACCCTTGCGGTAGATGTCAGGAGGCAGCCCTGGCGGTTCGAAATACTTACCTCCGAGGAGAAAGCCAGAAAACACCGACGTTGGGAATCCGAGCACCGGAAGTCGTAAGATTGTGGGGCTCCAGAGCAGAGTAGACTTGGCGCCACCTGCATCCGGACCCAACCGAGACAACCTTCCCGTCATCCACAAACCGAAATCTCGGTCATTTTCTGTAGGTCGATTGTGAACCCCGAAGAATTCAACGTTACTGGAACCTTTCCAGCTCATGTGCCCTCCTGATCGCACCGCAAAGGGGCAGCCATGCTGAGTGCTGAAGGTAACAATACTGGCGACATCCATTGCGGGGACGTCGGTGACACTCTGCAGGCCGGATGGAGGTCCGACTGCCTCAAGAGTAATACGAGCCCTGTTGAGCTTGGTATTCGGCGGAATCCGGGAAGAAAACTTGGTCGGGGAAGACACCCTTCATGATATCGCACTTGCAACAGAGTTGAGCCCCGATGACCGATAATATGTTAAGCCCCCAAAACACGTACGCAATACACCCCAGCCGACTGAGTTTTATTATTTTCCAGCCAAATCCCAGTTTGCACGAGATCCGGCAGCTCCCCGACAGTTGCAGTTTCGGTGATGGCTGCGTCTGGGCCTAAGAACGTCTCGGCAGAGGTCGAGGAGAGCGAAAGCAACCATAGGGTGACGGGAAACATGGTCACGGTCGAAAGACTTGGGTTCAAACTGTGGGTTGCAGCGCTCTTGTAGTATGGAGCAGTGTTCGGTTGAAAACAGATTCGGATACAGAGGGGTCTGTATTGCGCTCGCGCCACATTAACCTTATCCCACTATTGAAGTACTAGCAGTGAGTATACTAGCTAATGTCGACGGCCCGGGCTCGGATCCGCCGAGGCGTAGTGGTACAACAGTGGTGCGTTGAGTCAGAAGTGTTCCATGGCCTAGGAGGCGGAGGAATCCAGAGCATCCGAGATGTACTTTGAGCAAGGCAAGCGCGGGAAAAGAAAAACTCCTCAAGCCAGAGCGAAAGGTTGGTGAAAGGAGTTGGAAGTTGGCCGCAAGTTAGAATCGGCCCGAAACACCGCCACGGCAAATCGGGACGGAACGGGACGGAACGGGACGGAAACGGGACGGAACGGACGGAACGGGACGGCACTAACCAGTACATTTGCACAACTCCCTAAAAATCTACTGTATCTAGCTTGACTCTACACTACTCGAAATCTATCAAGAGAGCCCATCACACAGTAGCAGCAACTTTCTTCGCCTCCGCTGACAGTGAATAGCAGACCGCCACAAAATACCATCCCAGCTTCCAATGCTCAAATCAGCATTCCACTCATTCCCGAACCACCACACACTGAAGCAAAGACTAATGGCCTTGCGCGCCGTAAGAACGAGATTCGTAGAAACCGCGGAAACCTGCCTGTAAAATATATCCGGCGTCAATATGGGGACAGAAAAATAAAATAGACCAAAGTTAACCCACCGACGAGAGTTATTCACACCCGAAACGCAGACGAGTTGCGAGCAGAGGTTGAGTCCAAGGATGAGCCACCGCTGTCGTTGCAGAGGTTTCTTCGGACAAACTACGGAGGCCCTGTTCCACATCACGGGCGAGGAACAGAAAAATTGGGAGCGATAGGAAGTGCTGTGAGACCATGAGGATTTGTACCCGCCAAAAAAAGAAAACCGGAGTAATACCGTATAAAAGACACCCTCTCCTCCAACATGGCCCATATGTTCTGTACGTCCGCTCTTGCAGCAGCCCGTAGAATCCGGTGAAAACCAAGGACGTGATGAGCATCGAAATCCCTATGCTATATTTGTGGAGGTCATCCGCAGACTCCATGTGGCTGCTTTGCTTTGCCGCGGACGGTCGCGCGAGGGTCGTAAGAATAACCCCCGCCGAAACTAAAAGCACGGAGGCCTGAAGAGAACAGTTAGTCGAAGACTGGAGTATCTGCACCCTGACTGACCACTTGCATCATGGTGTACCGCTTTCCGGCGAACAAGAAGCCAAAAATCATCGACACCGCCAATCCTTCTAGGTATGAGTTCCATATCCTAATTTTGAGGCAATAATTCTCACCCGCCAGATCGGAAAACGATGAGGATCATCAATGGAACATTATAGGCGAACGCCCAGTTGTACAGCAGGGACGATGTCGACATCGCGACGACCTGAGCTGCCCAGTGCCGGAGAGGGACTCGACGTGGCTTGAGACGTGGTAATCGGTGACCAGGGAGGAAAACCAAGAATGCAGGTAGGGACTGCGCTGCAATGAATAGCATTTGAGAAAAGGTCAAGGCGGATCCTGTTGACTTTGTTCATCAGCAGTTGAAATGACTCTTCATAACGCAATGATCACCGATTCTGGGGTTCATCATGAGCAACTGTTCATAAGCCCAGAAATTGCTGCTTGCCTTGAATGTTAAGCTTATAACTACGGAGAAAACTTACGTGCAGCAGCCGCCTAGCACCATTGAGAGCAGCGAGGACCAGTCTAGCAAGGCAGGTGTGGCAAGTTGGGAAAGGCTGACCCCGGGATCACTGGCATCAGAGTTCTCCAGTGCTGAAATTCGCTCAGCTACGGAGTCGCTCTTTGCGTTTCGCAGTCGGGACATGAGGTTCGCGTTAAGCAGGAAAGGAAGGAGCAGAACGCGTTTTCACCACGTGGTTGTAGATCAAACCACAATAGGGCACTACAAACGCGACATAGGGGCTTTGTCAAAACACGATATTGGTTGAGAGCAGAGTCTTGGACTGTAACTGGTTGACTTCCCATGAGAGTATTTATTTTTCTTGGAATTTCTGAGGGGTGCCAGGGATGTCGGCATGAGGTGTTTAATCCAGAGATCTATTTTCTCAGTTCCCATAAGAATATTTTTGAATAGAGACGTAGAATAGATCAAAAAGTTGACCGAGCCGTTGTGTCGCAATCTCCAAATAGCACCCAACAACGCGTCCACGCGCTAGCAAACTCCCCCACCGCTGGATCTCGACGCGTTCGCTTGTCGGCAGCAGCTAGAATTGATGGATTAAGACGAAATGAATGAAGTTTGGCTTGTGGGGGCTCTATTGCGCGACGGGGCATGATCAGGACTGGGACAAGTGCACACGGCTCAACCGAGGAGTGTAAAGCCGAAAGGTGCCAGAAGGAACTTTGGTCCTTATGCTGGTGCTGCACCAGCACTGGTATCGGGAGCGGCGGCATGAGATTGATGGCTTGCATGGGTCGTGACACGTCGCTCAACCGAGGCGGAGAGTTGCCAAAAGTGTTTATTCCAAGTTTATTCTCCTCTATTATATTCTGGAGAGGGGGGGGTACCCCTCTCCAGACTAGATTAAATTCACATTTTATTGGCGGCCAAAATGACGTTTAAGCAAGATCTGAGGCCGATGGGGTCCTGACAGCTGCCTCGGCATCGCTGCCGGAAATGTGAAAATATTCAATATATATATTTCTACTCTTATGGGAAGTCAACCACTATGAGGCTGCAGCATATTTCCTCGATATCTTCCTTTTCGGTCCGCTGGATGCCTCATTTAAATAAATTTCGCTGTTCAACTTGAGAATTTTACGCCAATATTCGCAAAAGAACTCTGAGAATCGATGATTGCAACAGCAAAGCAAAGATCTTAAGAGTGGTTTAGAGTAAGGTGTACTACATATATGCGGAATCAATATCCTTGGCATAATCCTCAAGGACGGTGCGACGACGTGGTTGAAGTTTGCTGGTCAATGAGAAAGGTTTTTTTAGGATCCGCTAGCAAGATCATCTTTGAGAGGACGTTAGATCTCAATCGTTGGTGCAGTTGCACCAACCTTGCGTGCTATCTGGTAGTGTGCAGGCGACGCTTTGTTTGCCTCCTCCACTGAGGCCCTGGGACCGCAAAATTCAGCCCAAACTCAATTACAGCGCCAAGCACTCACCAGATGTCGTCGTGAATCTTCGACTGCTTGGTGTCGTCGAGCAAGTCAAGTTGAGACTGGGGTGTCAGCTGAATGATGGTGGATGGATGGGTCCTTCCGTCTCCTACAACCACCGCAGCTTGAACCAAAGGATTTCTAGTAATGTGGGCCTCTGAAATCCGTTCATCAGAACGAACTTGTATCATCTTGGCTGGAAGCGCACCGACGGAACCGGGGCTGATCTGGTGTGCATGATGAGAGTGGAGGGAGGGCATAATCCTCAGGCACGTACTTTTAATCCACTTGATAGAACAATAATATCGTCCTTCCGCCCGTATATGCGATGCAACTCGGGGTTCTTCGGATGCTGTTCAAGCAGATCACTAAGAGAGCAACCAGGTCTTCTGTCGATGG